>PVKU01014339.1:0-23636 GCA_004027475.1 Anoura caudifer
AGCAAAATAAGCCAGGAGGTGAGAGACAAATACCATATGATCTCACCTTTAACAGGAACCTAATCAAAAAAACAAACAAACAAGCATAATATAACCAAAGACACTGAAGTTGAGAACAAGAGAGGAGAGGGATAGGAATATCCAGGGAAAAGGGGAAGGGATTAGAGCAACAAGTATGAAAGACATATGGACAAAAGCTGGGGGGGGGTGGAAATGGAAGGGAGCTGGGGAGGGCTGGGGCGGAGGGACGGGATGGGAGTAGAAGACAGAAAACTGTATAAGAACAACAATTAAAATAAAATTTAATTAAAAAAATACATATATATTCATTTTAATGAGCATAGAAGCCATTTGCTAAAAACTTGTGCTGATCCTGAGCAAATTTCAGGTCTCATTTTGATAGCTCTTTGGGGCCAAAGACACAGAAATTTAGATGCTTGACCCACACAGCAAGGAGTTCAGTAGGCAATATGGACTCACGCAGTAAAATGAGACTCAAAGGAAATACATCTTTGCGGTAAAGATCAGAACACCAGTTTGGGAGACTCAAATAGTAGTATTTCAACTTATAATAATATAGGTTCATAATGCTGCAGTGAACATAATGGTGTATATATTCTTTGAATTAATGTTTTGGATTTCTTCTAATATAGTCCCAGAAGTAGAATCCCTGGGTCATAAGGCAGATCCATTTTTAATTTTTTGAGGTAACTCCATACTGCTTTCCACTGTGGCTGCACCAATCTGTGTTCCTACCAACAGTGTACAAGGGTTCCCTTTTCTCCACATCCTTGCCAATACTTATTGTTTGTTGATTTGTTGATGATAGCCACTGTGATAGGTATGAGATGGTATCTTATAGTAGTTTTAATTTGCATTTCTCTGATGATTAGTGATGTTGAGCAGCTTTTCATATGTCTATTGGCCATCTGTATGTCCTCCTTGAAGAAGTGTCTATTCAGATCTTTTGCCCATTTTTTAATTGGATTGGGGTTTTTTTGATGTTGAGTTGTATAAATTCTTTTTTTAATCCTCATACAAGGATATATTCATTGATTTGAGAGAGAGAGAGGTGAAACATCGATTGGTTGCTTCCCACACGTGCCCTGACTGGGGATCAAACTGGCAACCTTTTGGTGCAGGAGACAATGCTCCAACCAACTGAGCCACCCAGCAAGGGTGAGTTGTATAAGTTCTTTATAAATTTTAGATATTAACCACTTATCAGGTGTGCCATTTGTGAATGTGGTCTCCCATTCAGCAGATTGTCTTTTCATTTTGTTGATGGTTTCCTTTGTTGTACAAAAACTTTTTAGTTTGATATAGCCCCATTTGTTCATTTTTTTCTTTTGCCCAAGGAGATATGTCAGAAAACAATATTACCATGAGAAATGTCTGAGATTTTACTGCTTATGTTTTCTCCTTGGATTTTTACAGTTTCAAGTCTAACATTAAGTTTTTAATCCATTTTGAGTTTATTCTTGTGTATGATATAAGAAGGTGTTTGTTGCAGTGTTATTTACAAAAGTCAAGATTTGGAAACAACGTACATGTCCATCAGTAGATATGGATAGAAAAGCTGTGGTACATTTACACAGTGGAATATAACTTGGCAGTAAAGAAAAAGAGGAAACCTTACCCTTTGTGATAGCATGGATGGACCTGGAGAGCATTATGCTGAGTGAAATAAGCCAGTGAAAGAAAGACAAGTACCATATAATTTCACTCATATGTGGAATCTCATGAACAAAATAAATTAACAAAATAGAAACAGACTCATAGATGCAGAAAACAGTGAAGCTGTGAGATGGAGGAGGCTTGTAGTACTGGGATAAAAAGTATAGGGATTAAGCAAAAATAAACAAAAAAAAAACCTCATGGGCACAGACAACAGTATGGTGATTACAAGAAGGAAAAGGGGTGAGGGAGGTAGAAGAGGTTATAGGGGGATAAATGGTGATGGAAGGAGACTTGGGTTGATGAACACATAATACAATATACAGATGATGTATTATAGAATTGTACACCTGAAACCTATATAACTTGGTTAACCAGTGTCACCCCATAAATTCAATTACAGAAAAACAATACAGGTTTATAATGTTCTTCCATTCCTATGAAAGTAATTATTTCTGGTACTTACATCAGTTCTCTGTTCTGTCAATCTATCCAGCTTAATGATATGAAAACCTTAAACAAAGACACTGAAAAATAAAAAGCTAGCCATTAGAGCCCTGTATGAGTTAGGAATAAGTTTTGCTATGAATAAAGGACCCCAAATAACAGTGGCTTAAAGAAAGGTAGTCTTTTGTTTGTTTCTCATATAAAAGTTTGGAGCTACTAGTGGTCCAGGGTTGTTGTAGCTTCCATTCCCAAGATTACCTCATGTTCCCACGAGACAACTCCAGCCATCACACATTCCAGTCTGTCTGGAGGAGGAAAAGAAGAATCAAGAGCAAAGGATACATGCCAGCTGTCTTTTAAAGGTTTCTGTGCTATACTTTGCTTACCTATAAGAAAGAGCTACCTGACACCAATATCAGACAAGGCCAAAAAAACAAAGCTACATAATTATACCTGAACACAGATAAAAAATATAAATATTGACCAAACTGCAGTAACCAAACATCTACTCTGCCTAATAAGGCTGACTGCTATTTTTTTACCAATTCAGCTTTAGTCATGTTTCATTCTCCTGATATTTTAGATCCCAAATCATACAATTACCTGTTTCCTAATCCAGTTCAGAGTAAGATCCTGTTTCCTTCAACTCTCCCTACAATTGCCTAACACAAGGCAAATCTACCGTAAAGCTTTTCTAACATTTTCTTGCTGTGATACCCATGGTTTCCCATGGTATGCATGCTCCCTCATAGCAACAAGCAATAAATCTAATTTGTTCAACCACCGACTTATTTCCATGGTTTCTGGATAAAGGGCAGAGACACCCATTATTAACAGTAATTAGTAATGCTATACCTGAAACCATAAAAATCCTAGAAGAAAACATAGGCAGCAAAATCTCAGACATTGCTTGCAGCAATTTTTTTATTGGATACAGGCAAGGAAAACAAAGTAAAATATAAACAAATGGGACTACATCAAATTAAAAAGTTTTTGCATAACAAAGGAAATCATCAACAAAATAAAAAGACAACCCACAGAATAGGAGAACATATTTGCCAATACATCTGATAAGGTCTTAATATCAAAAATTTATAAAGTACTTACAAACCACATCTACACCAAAAAAACAAACAACCCAATTTAAAAAATGGGTAAATGACCTGAATAGACACTTCTCCAAAGAAGGCATACAGATGGCCAATAGATGTATGACAAGATGCTCAATGTAACTAATCATCAGAGAAATGCAAATTAAAGCCACAATGAGATAATATCTCACACATGTCAGAATGTCTATCATCAATAAATCAACAAAGAAAAAAGTGCTGGTGAGGATGTGGAGAAAGAGGATCCCTTTTGCACTGTTGGTAGGAATGCAGATTGGTGTAGCCACTGTGGAAAGCAGTATGGAAATACCTCAAAAAATTAAAAATGGATCTGCCTTTTGACCCAGTGATCCCACTTCTGGGAATATATCCAAAAGAACCCAAAACACTAATTCAGAAGAACATAAGGACCCCTATGTTCATTTCAGTGTTATTTACAATCACCAGGTATGGAAGCAGCCCAAGTGCCCATCAATAGTTGAGTGGATAAAACAACTATGGGACATTTATGCAATGGAATACTACTCAGTCATAAAAAGAAAACAATTTCACTCTTTGTGACAGTTTGGATGGACATGGAGAACATTATGCTAAGTGAAATAAGGCAGTCAGAGAAAGACAAATACCATATGATTTTCCTCATATGTAGAATATAATGAACAAATTGAACTAAGGAAGAAGATGGGGACAGACTCATAGATGGAGAGCAGCATGACAGTGTGGGTAGAGATGTTAGGGAGTGGAGGGATTGAGCAAGAAGGAAAAAGGACTCATGAACATGGACAACAGTGTGGTGATTGCTAGGGGGAGAGGGTATAAGGGGACTAAATGGTAATGGAAAAAATACAATAAGGATTAAATTTAAAAAACAGTAATTAGTTATAGGACCATACTCAGTTGGTCAGTGTTGCTGGGAAATGTAGTCTCTTCCTTGGACCACCATGTGGTCAGTGAAAATTGGGGTTTCTATAGTCATAGAGGGAAAGAGAATAGCTATACCAACCAGTTAACCATCTCTTCTACAGCCTCTAAACTTAAGAAAGCCCAAAGGATTTGTCCAAAATAAATATATACTAAGAAGCAAGAAGATGGTGTTAGAAAATAAATAAATAAATAAATAAATAAATAAATAAATAAATAAATAAATAAATAAGGAAGCCATATAAGAAAGTCACAGAGTTTGTAGGCTTGGTCTCTCTTCCAAAAAATATTTGTAGGCATTGCAAATGCATATGTGTGTGGACTATGACCACCTAGAGACACCTTGCCCTAACTGAAGGGGGCAGCTGTCATTTCTCAACTCCAGCAGATGTTGCCATGTGGGGTCACTGCCACAGTGTTGCCAAACCTTCTTTATTGAAATCTCACAATTTTTCAATGTTGGCTTAGATTCTTAAAAATATAGTGTAGGCCAAACAAAATATTTCTGTGAGCTAAGTTGATCTTAGTTTGTAACTACTTATAGAGGAATGGATTGACTTTCTCCCCTTCAGATAATCTCCCAGTAACGTGCTTCTCTCAGCACACACACATGTTCTAGTTGCTCTGGGTCACAGGTATGATTGACTTCCTCTTGCAAGAACAGAGTTGCTTAAATGACATGGGTTCCTGAATAGAATGTCAAAATGGAAGAGAAAATACTTTATTTCTTTTCAGTTTTCATGAAATGATCCAATAATCAACAGAATATTAATTTTATAGCTTGCCTTCTTCCATAGTACACTTGGAAATGGCCCAGAAGAAGCCTAGCTCATTTCACTGAGGCCAAAAAATGACCCCATGGCAGCACCCAGTAGGCACTTCTTCCTCATTTTTGTTCTTGAATTTATATTTTTCACCACTGATAATAATGCTTGATGTTCTTTTACTTACATGTAACTAATTCATAGTTCATAGATAGCTAATGGTGACTGGAAGAAGGTTTCATCCTTAATTTTATTAGACCCAAAGAGTACTACTGAAGTATCTACATGTGGACACATGGGTTTTCCAGTTCTTACACAGTGGCTTCCACAGCTAAACCCTTTTGATGCCATTAGTCACTAAGACTAAGTCGGCTAGAATGCTCTAATACAGTGATCTTCATCAGGTTCTTGTCAAGAACACGTATGCATAAAATTCACAGCTGCTGGACTGCCAAGGTTAATATTTCCAGGGTTAATATGACCAGAAGGTATTTACCGAATTCACAACATATATGGTTGTTCTGTTATTTGCCCTAGAATGTTCATAAATACCTCATCTTTAGATGATTCTTAAGTATTTATATATAATGTATATATCCCCTTGGTTCTAACAAAAAATTATACTTTCTACCAATTCATTCTCTGATATGTATACATACTGAATTCTGTATTTAATTGCCATTTTCATGAGATATATAGAGTTATTTTACACCTAAAGTGATGTGAGGATCTGCAGTTTAAAAGAAAAATAACTCACTGGCCAAGATGGAGGCATAGGTAGATAAATGTTGCTTCCTCATACAACCAAAAGAAGGACAACAACCAATTTAAAAACAAAAAACAACCATAACTGCCAGAAAATCAAACTGTACAGATGTCTGACAACCAAGGAGTTAAAGAAGAAACATTCATCCAGACTGGTAGGAGGGGTGGAGACAGGCAGCTGGGGTGGCTAGTGGACTGGGTAGTCCCACATTCCAGCGTGGATAAACCAGGAGGAACAACTGGGGAGTGAGACAGACTGTGCAACCCAGGGTTGCAGCACAGGAAACTAAAGCCTCAAAATCTCTGGCTGTAAAAACCTCTGGGGTTTGCAGTGATGGGAGAAACTCTCAGTCTCATAGGAGAGTTCATTGGAGAGACCCATGGGGTCCTAGAATGTGCAAAAACCTACCCACCTGGGAATCAGCACAAGAGGGCCCAATTCACTAGTGGGTAGCAGGGGAAGTGAGTGAAAGTGGGGTGAGAGCCCAGCAAGTGGCATTGTTCCCTCTCTGACCCCTCTGCCACATACAGCACCACAACACAGCAAAGTGGGTTACACCACTCTGGAGAATACCTAAGGCTCCACCCCTTACAATGTAACAGGTATGCCAAGACAAAGAAATGTGGCCCAAATAAAAGAACAGATCAAAACTCCAGGAAAAGGACTAAGTGATGAGAATATAGCCAAGCTATCAGATGCACAGTTCAAAGCACTGGTAATCAGTATGCTCACAGAAATGGTTGAGTATGGTTGCAAAATAGAGGAAGAAGTGAAGGCTATGCAATGTGAAGTAAAGGAAAATGTACAGGTAACCAACAGTAAAGGGAAGGAAACTAGGAGTCAAATCAATGATTTGGAACAGAAGGAAGAAATAAACTTTCAACCAGAACAGAGAGAGGAACCAAGATTAAAAAAAAATGAGGAGAGACTTAGAAACCTCTGGGACATCTTTAATTAAATGTTCCAACATCTGAATCATAGGGTTGCCAGAAAGAGAAGAGGAAGAGCAAGAAGTTAAAGACTTATTTGAAAAAGTAATGAAGGAGAACTTCCCTAATCTGGGGAAGGAAATAGACATGCAAGTCCAGGAAGCTCAGAGAGTCCCAAAGAAGTTGGACCCAAGGAAACACACAACAAGACACATCGTAATTACATTACTCAAGATTAAAGATAATGAGAGAATCTTAAAAGAAGCAAGAGAAAAGGAGACACTTACCTACAAAGGAGTTCCTATAAGGCTATCAGCTGATTTCTCTAAAGAAACCTTACACGCAAGAAGGAGCTGGAAAGAAGTATTCAAAGCCATGAAAGGCAAGGACCTACATCCAAGACGACTCTATCCATCAAAGCTATCATTTAGAAAGGAAGGGCAGATAAAGTGCTTCCCAGATAAGGTCAAGTTAAAGGAGTTCATCATCACCAAGCTCTTATTATATGAAATGTTAAAGGGACTTATCTAAGAAAAGGAAGAAGACCAAAACTATGAACAGTAAAATGACAACAAACTCACAACTATCAACAACTGAACCTAAAGTAGAAAAACAAAAACAAACTAGGCACACAACTAGAACAGGAACAGAATCACAGAAATGGAGATTGCATGGAGGGTTATCAGTGGGGGGGGGAAGGGGAGGATAGGGGAAAAGGTACAGGGAATAAGAAGCATAATTGGTAGGTACAAAACAGACAAGGAGAAGTTAAGAATAGTATAGGAAATGGGGAAGCCAAAGATCTTATATGTATGACCCATGGACATGAACTAAGCTGAGGGGGTGAGGGATATTGGATGGAGGTGGGTTGCAGAGCAGAGAGGGATAAAGTGGAGAAAAAAATGTGATAACTGTAATAGTGTAATCAATAAAATATACTTACAAAATAAAAGAAAGAAACTTCAAGAAAGATAATTGTTGGTGTAGTTTGGGCAGAAGATTTTAAATTGTTAATAGACAATTAAAATAATAATGGGAAAGAGAATGAAAATATTCCAAAAGAATTCCAGACCCTCATAAACATTTGTCTGGCTATTTTATGTAGACGTTTGTATTTCTTACAAAAGCAAGTGTTTCTGGTTAAGTTCATATGCATTTATTTTGAGCCTTGACTTTGCAACACAGCTAATATGCATACCAGATGATTTAATCACAATGGGTGATAAAAAATGAAAAAAATCTCATAATGCAAAGCGTGTGTCCATCTTAAAAGCCTAAACCTAACAATTTTCTCAGCTTCCATCCTTTGTTTTCACGGGAAATTGTGTGTGACATTAGTTTGAAATGGGTGAGGAGCCTCTTCAAAGGCAACAGAAAGCATGGGTTTAACTCCATCGAGGGTCTCCTATGATGGCTATTGAGAGGCATTATGCTAGGCAATTTTTACAGGTATTATACGTGTATGTTCTTAAGTCCTGTCCATGGCATCTCACAATGAGAGAACAGACATGGGTTAAATAGCTTGCCCAATAAAGCGCAGCAGGTGAGGATTGTAATGATGGTAATAGCACAAAGAAGCTGGTTCCAAAGGTAACCTGCCTGAAGTCCCACACTAAGGAAGTGGCAGAGCCAGGCTCTGACTCCAGTGCACAAGCAGCACTCTCAGCCTGGAGAAACCACAGAAACATATAATTTTAGAATTGAAAGAGGCTACACAGAGCATTGAGGTAATTCAACACCCTCCAGCACACCAGTTTTATATGTGAGGAGACAAGGTACAATGATATTAATGTCCTTTCAAATGAGGATAAGGTGTGAAATTGTTGGATTAATTTAATTCTTTGCCTAGTACATCATAGTCATTCACTTTTTAATAAGTAAATTAGAGAATACTTTGATAATAATTGTTAACTTTTTTGTGGAGAGAATCATCAGTAAACTAAATGAACAAAATCCAGGCGATTGAGCTTTCCTGTGCTCTTCACCTATACCTCTCCCCCTCTGCCCTGTTTTTCTGTCATATGCTTATAAATTTATTCCAAGAAAAATGGAAATTTAGGGAAATCATAAGAGCATATGTTAGGTGTATGAAGTTCCCCCAAATTAGCCTACCAGTTTCCATTTGGAAGTACTTTATTACATAAAACAATTAGGAGAGGTGAGGTATTTTAAAAAAATCAGTAGTTCTGAAAGTCTGAATTGTAAGATGCTCTTTCAGGGGTGTCCACCCCTCAGCCCATGGGCCACATGCAGCCCAGGATGGCTATGAATGCAGCCCAACACAAAATCATAAATTTACATAAAATGTGAGATTAAAAAACGATTTATTTATTTACTTTTAGACAGAGGGGAAGAGAGGGAGAAAGAGAGAGAGAGAGAGAGAGAGAAGTATCAGGTGTGTGGTTGCCTCCCGTGTGCCCCCCACTGGGGTCTGCAACCCAGGCATGTGCCCTGACTGGGAATCAAACCAGTGACCGTTTGATTCGCAGGCCTGTATTTAATCTGCTGAGTCACACCTCCTGGGCCATGAGATTTTTTTTATTTTCATTAGTGTTTTTGTACTTAATGTGTGGCCCAAGACAACTCTTCTTCTTCCAGTGTTGTCCAGTGATGCCAAAAGGTTGGAAACTCCTGCTAGATGATCTGCTTCTTAGATCTCTGGCAGAATAAACTTTTTTTGTAAATTTAACAAGTGTGTATTTGTGCTTTGGACAGAAATAAATACTTTATTCATGATGTTACACTTTTAAAAAGTAATAATTCCTTTGCTTCTCATTCAAGCAAAGCTATCCTCGCTAAGTATCTCCAGTTAGGTCCAGTTAGGAGTAAGTGGTCCACAGATTCTTTCTGTTACAGAACTTTTTTCCATGAGAGAACTACTTGTCTTTCAGTATGGAAATTCTACACAGTCCTTCCCTGAGGAGCTGGTTCCAGTGTTTACTCATCGTTATAATCAGGGAGTTCATCTTTGCATCTATCATGTATGATTCCTATCTCATTTCTCTAGCTCTGCCTGATGTGCTGGCTGGGACAAGCTGGACAGAATTTACTCACCTGGAAGCCTTCCCACACTCTCAAAAGCTAATGCTCAGTGGAGTGGCTGTCACCATGTAAGGTACAGAACAAGTTGTAATGTGCTCACTATGCCTGTTGAGTGACAGTAATCCTTCTCTGAAGCTCAACTCAAACTGGCTGGCCCATTAAATTTCTATACCCCAAATTATTCTATCCCTATCTCTCCTTTCTCTATCAGAACAGCTACTTATTAGATATTGAGTGTAGCAAAGTGATTATCTGACAAAATATTTTCATTTAGGCATGGAAAATTGAAAAGACAACAGGCAGTTACTTTTTAAAATAAACACCTGTTGATTAAGGAATAAAATACTTATTACTGAAAGATATCAGAAATTGGAGCTAATATTACTTCCTTTCAGGCCTATGTAAAGCTTAGAAATAATAAAAATAAAGTACTTAGCAGGTTGTATCCATAAAGCAAATAGTATCTGTTATTGTTAGATCCTGTAGTCCAAATAGTCTTTGATTCATAAATAACATTTCCATGGCCCTCTCTGAAAAGTTTTTGCTTTAATATTGTCCATATTAATAGCTCTGAAATCTAGAGTAGGCTAATAACCTCAGTTTTTCAAAATTTCCTTAAAGTCATTGTATATCCTTTAAAGTTTTTGGTGTTTCTCCCCCAGAATCTCTAATTAATTTGTAATATATCTATAAAAATTTATTTTTTCAGTATTTCTATAAGACACATACCTTTTAAAATACAAACAGCCAGGTAACAGATGGTTACTAGACTTATTGTTGTGATCACCTCAAAAAGTATATAAATATCTAGTCACCATGCTGTATACCTGAAACTAATGTAATAAAGTAACATGTGAACTATAATTTTAAAATAAATTTAAAAAAATGTAAACAGCCAAAATAGAAACATTAGTGTAACTAAGATCTAACCAATGCTGAGAATGAAGGAAGGATAAATTTATGGTTAGTAATTTTGTAATGTTCATATATAACAATGTTAGACATTTTCAAATGTGCTACTTTCCTGACTCATGTTTGGAATGGAATCACTCTAGTCCTCTATTCTTTTCTATTATTTCCTGATATACTAGTACTTGTATAAAGCCTAGTTTATGTCACCTTGTTCTTGAGCAGATTGTTTTTCTTCACTAAAATAATTACACATATCCTGCAAAGCATCATTTGTTCTTACCCATTCATTCTCCTATTTCGTTGGAAATTTTAGATTTAATGTACTTTTCCTAGATTGTAGCCACCCCATGCTATTTGGAATCACTATTAATTATCATCATTTAAATAATTAATGGAAGTGATAAATGGCATAGAGTTCAGTACTGATCCTTTAAGACGATCTTCACTGCCCAAGTCCCAATTAGCTGTGATAATGGAATGGAAAGAAGGAAACACTGAAAAGGTGGGAGAGTCTTTGGGAAGAGAAAGAGGCCAGAGTGAGAGATAGAAGTCCAGAGTTCCAAATATCCAGAAAGAAAGATGTAGAGAAATAATAAGGCTGAATGAGAGAATGTGGAAAATAAAAAGTCCGTGATAAAGAGGGAGACGTATGGTAAATAAAGGTTCAATAAGTAAACAAAAGTTCAATACATAGACCAAGTCTTGAAGTTGGCACATCAGATGTCCATTATTTCTAGTGCCTCTTTTGAAATATACTCTTAAGATAATTGTTAACATTTACCTTTAGTGTTTAAAAAGTTCTCTTTAAGCCCTTAAACTCTACTTAAGTTCTATTTAAGAACTTAATTAAGTTTGATAGAGAACTTAAGCTCTGTTTAAGTTCTATTTAAGGCTGGTGTGGCTCAGTGGATTGAGCACCAGCCTATGAACCAAAGGGTCACCGGTTCAATTCCCAGTCAGGGCACATGCCTGGGTTTTGGGCCAGGTCCCAGGTCCAACCACATGTGGATGTTTCTCTCCCTCTCTTTCTTTGTCCCTTCCCCTCTGCCTAAAAATAAATAAATAAAATCTAAAAGCAAGTTCTATTTAAAAGTTAACCTATTTCTTATGTGGAGCATAGTTTCTAACATTTATATTTGGTTTTGACTAACATAGAAACTGAGAATTTTTATTTAAAAGAATTACAGTATGATATGATAGAATAAGCAGGAGTTTTAGAGCTAGGTAGATTTCAGTTCAAATCTTGCCTTTTTTACTTACTACCTGTTAACCCCATGAAAATCACTGAATTCTCCTGCCTTGGTTTCCACAAGTGCAAAATAAAGCTGAAATTAAAATATTTCAGACCTGTAATAAAGTTTAGAAATAATGTATGTAAGTGTTTTATAAGTAGCATGAGTAAAATAAATCAAAGCTATTTTTATTAGGTTATGTAACCCAGTTAGTCATTGATACAATAAGTAATATTTCCTACCTGGATCCCTGGTATTTCATTTAATAGCAGAGCCTGTATATTTTCTTATTTTGTGTGTTTGGTATTTTGTCATTAAAATGTGACAGTTTAAGACTTCCGGCCAAGATGTGTGTCCACCTATGCCTCCTCTCACAACCAAGATTAAGGACAACAAAAATACAGAACCAAAAAAATCCAACCAGAACAGACAGAAAATTGAATTGTACAGAAGTCCGACAATGGTTCACCCAGATTGGTAAAAGGGGTGGAGTCAGCAGCTGGTGGAGAAGGTGGTTGCTGGTCATCCCAGGCCTGCAGGCAGCAGTTGCAGAGCTCGGGGAGGCAACGAGGAGATCAAGCAGGGCACACAAGGCGGCTTACTGTGGACACACATTCGCGCGCAGGTAAACCAGGAGAAAATGGGCAGCAAGAAAGACTGACCAATGCAGGGCCCCAGCACCAGGAAGTGAAGCCTAGAGGCACCAATTGAAAACACTTGTGGGGATTGAGGTGCCAGGAGGGAGTCCCAGCCTCACAGGAGAGTTTGTTGGGGTCCTGGAGCGTGTGCAGGCCCACCCACACGGAGGTCAGCACCAGAAGGGCCCAATTTGCTTGGGGAAAGCGGTGGAAGGGACTGGAATCCGTGAGAGAGCATGGAGCAAGTGCCATTGTTCCCTCTTGGACCCCGCCCTCACATCCAGCATCACAACCTAGCGACTGGGTTGCCCACCCTGGTGAATTGGTGAATGCCTAAGGCTCCTCCCCTCACTATGTAACAGCTGAGACTAGACCAACCCCCCCCCCAAAAAAAAAATAACAACAACAAAAAAATGGCTCAAACGAGAGAACGGATCAAAGCCCCAGAGCTAATTCATCTAAGCAACCAAGAGATAGCCAACCTATCAGATGCACAGCTCAAATCACTGGTAGCTAACCTATCAGATGCACAGTTCAAAGCACTGGTGATTACGAAGCTCACAGAATTGGTTGATTTTAGTCACAAATTAGATGAACAAATGAAGGCTACAATAAGTGAAATGAAGAAAAACACACAGGGAACCAATAGTGATGGGAGGAAAACTGGGACTCAAACCAAGGGAGTGGACCAGAAGGAAGAAAGAAACAACCAAACAGAAAAGAATGAAGAAACAAGAATTCAAAAAAATGAGGAGAGGCTTAGGAACCTCCAGGACATCTTTAAACATCCCAACATCCGAATTATAGGGGTACCAGAAGGGAAAGAGGAAGAGCAACAAGTGGAAAACTTATTTGAACAAAAAATAAAGGAGAACTTCCCCAATCTGGCAAAGGAAATAGACTTCCAGGAAGTCCAGGAAGCTCAGAGAGTTCCAAAGAAGGTGGATCCAAGGAGGAACACACCAAGGCACATCATAATTACATTAGCCAAGATTAAAATGAAGGAGAGAATTCTAGAAGCAGCAAGGGATACGGGCACAGTCACCTACAAAGGAGTTCCCATTAGACTGTCAGCTGATTTCTCAAAAGAGACCTTCCAGGCAAGAAGGGGCTGGAAAGAAGTATTCCAAGTCATGAAAGTCAAGGACCTACATCCAAGATTGCTCTATCCAGCAAAGCTGTCATTTAGAATGGAAGGGAAGATAAAGCGCTTCTCAGATTAGGTCAAGTTAAAGGAGTTCATCATCACCAAGCCCTTATTATATGAAACGTTAAAGGGACTTATCTAAGAAAAAGATAAAAAATAGGACAGTAAAAAGACAGCAAACTCACAGATACTAACCACCACACCTAAAACAAAAGCAAACTAAGCAAACAGCTAGACCAGGAGCAGGAACACAGAAGTGGAGATCACATGGAGGGTTAGCAACAGGGGAATGGGAGGAGGAGAGAGGGGGAAAAGGTACAAAGAATAAGTAGCATAGATAGTGGGTAGAAAATGGACAGGGGGAGCGCAAGAACAGTGTGGGAAAGGTAGAAGCTAAAGAACTTATGACACATGGACATGGACTAAAGGGGGGGAATGTGGGTGGGAGGGGGTGTTCAGTGTGGAGGGGAATGATGGGGAGAAATGGGACAACTGTAATAGTATAATCAATAAAATATAATTAAAAATATGTGACATTTTAATAGTTGGAAATCAACCCACACAAAGTAACTCTAAAATTTTATCTTTTTATTTCCTTTTTACATCCAGTAATGTATCTTGTTTTGCTAATGGGCACCACCTCAAGTCAGTGATCAAGTTAACATCATCAATGAGAAAAACTCTTATGGTGGGCCCTCTGATGTGATGAGCTGAGGACACAACATCACTTACTAAGCATTGTTGCTAAAAATACATACTTTGATCTCAAAATGAGGAAACTTCAAAAAAACCCAAATTGGAGGATATTCTATGAAAACAAATGTGCTGTATTCTTAAAAAAGTGTTAATGTCATGAAAGATAGGGGAAAGCTGGGAAACTTTCCAAATTAAAATAGATTAGATATGATAATTAAGTGCAATGAGTGATCCTGAATTGGATCTTGGATTAGGGGAAATTTTACCGTGAAGATTATTATTGGGAAACTGGTGACATTTGAATATGGACAGTATATGAGATAATAATACATATTGTATTAATGTTAAAATTCTGTATGAGAATATCATAAATATAAATGACAAATAATTAGATAGATAGACAGAGACAGAGACAGGCACAGCAAACTGTTAAAAACTAATAAATCTGGGTGAAGAGTATCCAGGAATTCTATGTACTATTTTTGCAATTCTTTTATAACTTTGAAATAATTTAAAACTCAAAAATTAAAAAAGAATTTATATTGTTTTATAGAAAGCAACTGATGTTTTGATGCAACTAGTTGATTTTTTAAGTAGAATTTATTTAGGAGTCTTATAAGCCCAAATCAGGCATGTCTTCTCTTAACAACCTATTAAGCTTAATTTATCTCAATGGATGCCTTATTCACAAATGTGCTTAAAAGAAATAATGAGAGTAATGACTTCTTCTCATCCTTTTAACGGACAATTCCCCCAGGCAAATACAATACAGGGTTGTGGATAGGTCTTCATGTAAATGTTTGCATTATTAATGTGAACAGGACTGTTCACTAGAAAGCAGCAATTGCAATGAACAGTTTTGAATTTCTAGATGCAAAAGTTGGACCTGGCAAATAAAAATTAACCTTCTTTGGGAAAAATAAATTTTAGTTTATCTCATTGATCTTCAGAGAAAACTATTGATGTATACATTTTGAAAAATAATTTAAAATATTTTAGATTTGTTTTCTCTGAGAATTTAAGAATATATCTCTCATATAACTCTGAAATTTGGAAACAGGACTAACTCTTATCTCTTGGTATTTAATATTTCAACAGATAAAAGGGGTCATGAATGCTTAACTTTTCCCTCTTAGAAATGTGAAGTTCTTTATATGTAACAATCAGAATATGCTTTTTTCAAACAACAAAAGTGGTATTGTTATTTGGAATTGCATTATTTCTATATTCTCAACTTTGTGTGCATGCATTTATTTTAGGCTATAATTTTTGGATTCTTTTTTAAAAAATAAAAACAATAAATTTCCTTTATAAAACTAGCAAAAGCCAGTTGCTAATTTATGTTATATATTCTCCAGCTGAGAATGGCCACAGGCTCCAAGAGGCCATGTGTGGCAAGAGGTGGATGAAATTATTCCTATGTTGTGGAGGCTGAAGTAATTTTGTAAGTCCCTGGGTGGTCTGGCCAGATTTCTGGGTTGAATTAGAGCAACCTTTTATGTCATGGGATGCCTTGCTCAGGTTGTGCAATGGAATCATTGCAACCAAGCAAACCTGTTTCTCAACTACTTCAGTTCTGTTCCTTCTGTGTCCAAATTAGGTGATATCCATACAAACAAGGTTTAATAGAATATTTGCCAGCTGATAAGAAGGACTGTAAAAGTTTCTATGGACTTAGTAAATTAAAGAAAAACTAATTTGAAAATATGCTGTGAGCCAGATGGGGCTTGGAAGGAACTTTGGAAAACAAACTTTATTGTCTAGATAAAATTCAGGCTCAACCAAGAACAGGTGATATCAGATGTTACAGTTCTTTACAGGTGGCCCTCCTTTTCTCCTTTCTACCCACCTGGGCTATCCACAAACTCCTTTACTTCTCATCCTAGGACTGTGGCACAGGTATGCAAGGTGTGGTCCTGCTACTGGCATAAAGCTTCTGCTTCTTACTAAGGCCCAAGACCACGTCATTGGATAGGAATGAATGGATGGGTTGTTTTTGTTCTGGGCAGAAGGTGGGAGAGAAAGCAACAGGAGGTCTGTATGTGAATTGTCTTGGGAAGAGAGCACATTAAGTACTTTTTTCAATCATTCTATTTTTCTTTAGTTTTTACACAATGGCCTTAAGAGTTAGTCATCTGTTTCTTTATAGTAGCTGATTCACTTTTTATGCTTTGTGTTCTGCCTTCCAAATTTATTTTGGTGAAAATGTGGATCGACTAACTTTGAATTCAGTTTTAACTGGTACTTAATTTGTTAACTCTTCATGTATTAATTCTTCAAAGAAAAATAAAACAAATATGATCCTGAAAAATGAATTTGGAAATTTTATTTTTAAAAAGAGGAAAATAAATTGCTAACATTTCTTTGGGCTGTTCTGTGCTGTAACTTTCCCCTGCAAACATTGAAATTTTTAGAATTTCTTTACAAAAACTGCTCTTGCATAAGATTTCTCTTCTCTGTTTTATTCTATAATGTTTTTGTAACAGAGTGCAGCCAAGAGGGGGGCCCCAAAAAGGGATTTGGAATAGGGCCCAGAACTCAGGGTGTCCAGGAAATATTAGATAGACATACAAGATGTCCTCACCCCTTCCCCTTCAGGTGTGAGTTGGGGGAAGGAACAAATGGAGCAGGGCCATTGAGTTGTTTTGCATAGCAACAGTTTTGCAGATAACCTCTAGAATGGTCATTTAACATATCTATAACCTTTAACTGGTCTCATAGATATGTTAAACAGCTGTGGTCATGCTCTGAGCCAGGGGGATGGAAAGGACTCCCCTCAAGACGTGACTGGAGGAGGAACCCCAAGTTACAGCACCTGCATGGGAGCTTGGAGAAGATTGACTCCAGAAAATGGGGACACACCTGCCCAGACTCATGATGGCATCCCGATAACCTTGGAAATATACAGGAATGCTGGCAGATGTAACCAACTGTAGGAGGAGTAGGAAATGGGGCTGCAGAGGAGAATTGGCGTGGGGATTTAAACCCAAGCATGGCAGCCATCGAAGGGAGATCCATGTGGTTTCACCAGAGTGCAGGACCCACAGCTCTATGAGGGAAAAATCACCATGTGGCTTTAGCAGAGAATTGCCACTCGGCTTTGCCTGAGTGGAGACACTCTCGAAGCTTTGCCAGAGGGAAAGATTCCATGTGGTTTCACCAGAGTGCAGACCCCTGCAGCTTTGGTGAAGAGGGAGAGCCACAAGGCTTTGCCAGAGTGGGGACCCCTTCACCACAGCTTTGGTAGAAGAAGGACCACGTGGCTTTGGGGTGCTCCCTTTGGCTGCTTGGCCTGAGAGCAAGAGAAATTTTGCCTGGAAGAAGGGGGAAAGGACTCTTGCCAGTAGGCCATGAGAAGGTGCCACATGGCTTTGGATTAATTAGAGATCCTGCCTGGGCAGTGACACAGCTGAACGGTGTCAAGAGCCTAGATACCGGACGTGTGCTTCTCTTCCTGAATTATGGATTATGGTACCCTGAATTAGGGCAGAGGGAGATAGGAAACACTGTGGGCATCTGTGGGTATCCTAAAGGACTTTGATGTTTTAATGGAGACATTAGGTTTAACTCTGTATAGCATTAAATAAACATTTCCTTTCCTTTTCACAAATCTCTGGCTTTGAGAGACATCTTTCCATAAGGTGGTGGACAATAACAGACCTTCTGTTGCTCTGTAACAGTTTGAGCCCACAATTACTTTGTTGCATTATGAGGACAGTTCAGAGTCTAACTATGTAAAGATATATAGGTTATTAACTATTACTATTTATTAATTGTATGTACTAAAAAATGATTACTGAAAGCCTACTATGTGCCAGTCACTGTGTGCCAGTCTAATTGGGGAAATACACACATATCTGAATAATTACAAAGTAGTCACAGAAGTGTTACAAGAGATCTACAATGAAATAACTAATTGTGCCAAAGAGAGTCAAGGAATGTGGTAATATTTGATCAAGGTCTTAAAGGATAACTAGAGATTCGTTTGCCAAGGGATCTGTCTACCCAGTGGGAGTAGGCATTCCAATTATAGGGAACGTTGTTTGCAAAAGCAGGGAGGCCTGAAATGCAAGATAAATCCTGAAAGCAGCCTGGAATCACTGGGATTTAGGGTACAAACATTAAGCATAAGTTTCACCAGTTGGCTAGTTGAGCTCTTTTTATCCCCCAGCACCTTGGTCACTGAGTAGGTAATTTCTCAGGTACTTTATGAGCATCAGACTCTTTTCATGAAAGGGACACACCTTGTGCTTCATATTACTTTATTTAACAAAACCAGTCACACCCAATCTGATTACTCCCCCTATTTATTGGGGTTTATTTTCCCAATGACTTTTTTGACTGTTTTCATTCAAATCAAGTCCATTTTGGAAGAGGGAAACTTTATCATCATTTGGGATAATTAAGGAATATATGGCAAATTTGGAAAATGACCCTGAGAAGTATTCCAAAAATGTTTTGAGAAATGCTAGCATCACTTATAGACTTTAAAGATGATTCTTTGAAAAGAACACTCCTTTGGATGTGCAAATTCTATTGTATTGTAGAATAGTCACATATTGTTAATTTTTAGGTGTGGTAATGATATTGTACTTATTTTTAAAGGTCATTTTTTGAGATACATACTGAAATAATAAGGTGAAATAGTGAGACATTTGCCTTAAAATAATCCAGTAGTGGGAGAAAAGGGCAGTGTGGGGAGTAGAAAAAATGATATTGGTGGATAGACAAATGAGTTTCATTGTACTAGTCTATTTTTGCATGTTTAAAACTTTCAATAATAAAAGGTCACTTTAGCCCTGGCTGGTGTAGCTCAGTGGATTGAGTGCAGGCCTGTGAACCAAAGGATCATGGTTTGATTCCCAGTCAGGGCACATGCCTGGGTTGCAGGCCAATTCCCAACAAAGGATACATGAGAGGCAACCATACATTGATATTTCTCTCCCTCTCTCCCTTTCTCCTTCCCTTCCCCTCTAAAGATAAATAAATAAAATGTTTTTAAAAAAAGTCACTTTACATTATAGTCACATTTCATCTCATCCTTGTAGGTGAGAAAGGAATAATCATTTCCACAAATATAAAGGCACATAGAACACTTATCAGTTCATTAGCCCCTCCATAGGTTGAGAGAATCTGAGGGTTTTTTTTTAAAAAAAAAGATTTTATTTATTTATTTTTAGAGAGGGGAAGGGAGGGAAGGAGTTAGAGAAACATCAGCATGTGTCCCCTACTGGGGACCTGGCCTGCAACCCAGGCATGTGCCCTGACTGGGAATCAAACCAGAGACCCTTTGGTTCGTAGGCCAGCACTCAATCTACTGAGCCACACACACCAGGCAGGGCAGAATCTGAGTTTTTTACAAGGACTTCTAATACCTTTTTTTGTTAAGAATTTTATATTTATATGTAAACAAATAATCTTTTAATTCAGTAGGCAATTAAACATGCAAATCTAATAAACTATACTAAAAATTCTACCTTTTATCCCAAAGTGCACCGCTTCTTGTTTTAGTTTGTCATTGTCTTTTATTTTACAACACACCATGCCATGAATAATGAATAACATTATGTTATTCATTAATTACACTGTTATCCAGTGTAATTGTAGAGGTATTTTCCTCCTGTTATAGTGCATCAAGTTATATTGATTTGTCTTCTCTATAGTGCCTACTTCCACATACTTTAACAATTTTCAAAAGAACACTAGGCATTTTGGACAATAAAGATCTTGTTAAAATCAGGTCTTTCTTTAATTTGAATTGGTTAGCCTGTAGAGTAGCTTATAGGATGGGATGTTTCCAGCCCCTCTTTAGCATGTAGTGTTTTGTTACAGGAATGGTAAGGTGACTCAGTGGTGACCCAAATCCTCCTCTTCCTTGGGTGAGCACATGGACTTCAGAGCACAGGGCAGGCTTACCAGGCCGAGCTCACATTTGGACTTCAGAGAGCTGTTGGAGATGAACCATTACCACAGGCAAGGCTGTGCTCTTCTTGTTTAATTCCAAACTCATAACATGTGCATTTTGTAGTGGTTCTCCTTGTTCCAAATGTAGCTTAATCAACACACTTTTAATTCAATTTTTTATTTTATAAATCACCTCTACAAGTTTTAATTTCTACATTTTCCAGTACACTTTCCCTTTAGATGAGTATTTCCCAAACTGTAACCAAAGGACCGCTTCTGCCCAAACTGTCTGGAGTACAGCCCCCTACCACAGACATTCTGGGTCAGAATCTCTGGAGGTGAGGCCTGAGAATGGGGCTCCAGTGCACATTAACAACTGGCACCTGAGCTTAGGAGGAAGTTTTCATTTGGCTGTGGAATGGCAGGACCAAGAATAGTAAACCATTACTCTTCTCCTGCCCATCCCCTTCTTTAGAAGTATATTTCCTCAAGTTGAAAAATGTACATTGATTAAATGACTGCTTCTTGTGCAAAAGGAAACCCTGCATTTTGGGTGACATTTTAGAAATATTAAATGCAAAAATACCCATCAGTTCTAGAAATGGTGACATTATAGTTACATTTGCCAGTTTGTCCAGTTGTCAAGTCATTTAAATAGCTCTTTTAAAATACATGTTTAACCATAAAACTCCAAGAACACATAGACAGTAAAATCTCTAATATTTCTTGTAGCAATATTTTTTCTGATATATAATCCTCGGGCAAGGGAAATAAAAGGAAAACTAAACAAACAGGACTATATCAAACTAAAAAGTTTTTGTACTACAAAGGAAACCATTAACAAAAATGAAAAGGAAACCTACTGAGCAGGAGAAAATATTTGCCAATGATACATCCTATGAGGGGTTAATATCCAAAATGTATAAACACACAACTCAACACCAAAATAATAAACAATCCCATTTAAAAATGGGCAGAGGGCAAACAAATGGCTGACAGATATATGGAAACATGTTCACCATCATTAGTAATCAGACAAATGCAATTAAAACAGCAATGAAATATCACCTCACACCTGTCAGAATGGCTATCATCAATAAATAAACAAACAACAAATGCTGGTGGGGATGGGGAATAAAGAGAACCCTTGTGCAAATTGGAGCAGCCACTATGGAAAACATACAGAAGTTCTTCAAAAAATTAAAAGTGGAACTGCTTTTTGATCCAGCAGTTCTACTGCTGGCTATATATCCAAAGAAACCCAAAGCACTAATACAAAAGGATATATGCACATCTATGTTCTTTGTAGCTTTATTTACAATAGCCAAGATATGGAATTGACCCAAGTTCCCATCAGTAGATGAGAGGATAAAAAAGCAGTGGTACATATATACAATGGACTATTACTCAGCTAATAAAAAAATGGAATCTCGTCATTTGTAACAGCATTGATTGACCTAGAGGGTATTATGCTAAGTGAAATAAGTCAGTCAGCGATAGACAAATATCATATGATTTCACTTATATGTGAAATGTAAAGAACAAAGCAAACAAACAAATTTGAAATAGACTCATAGATATAGAAAACAGACTGATAGTTGCCAGATGGGAGGGAGGTTGGGGGACTGGGTGGAAGAGGTAAAGGGGTTAAGAAGTACAAATTGGTAATTACAAAATAGTCATAGGGTTGTAAATTACAGTATGGGGAATATAGTCAATAATATTGCAATAACTGTGTGTGGTGCCAGGTGGGTACTGGAAATATCAGGGAGAACACTTTGTAAAATATATGATTATTTACTATGCTATGCACCTAATACAAAATAATATTGAATGTAAAGTGTCATTGAAAGATAAAATAAAAGAAAACACAGTTTTATTTATTTATTTTTATTTTTAAAATTTTTAAAATTTTAATTGTTGTTCTTGTACAGTTTTCTGTCTTCTACTCCCATCCCAGCCCACCACCCCAGCCCTCCCCAGCTCCCTCCCATTTCCACCCCCCTAGTTTTTGTCCATGTGTCTTTTCTACTTGTTGCTCTAAACCCTTCCCCTTTTCCCCTGGAATTCCCTCCCCTCTCCCCTCTGATGAGTCAGCCTGTTCTCAATTTCAGTGTCTTTGGTTATATTATGCTTGTTGGTTTGTTTTGTTGATTAGGTTCCTGTTAAAGGTAAGATCATATGGTATTTGTCTTTCACCTCCTGGCTTATTTCGCTTAGCATGATGCTCTCCAGTTCCATCCATGCTGTTGCAAAGGGTAGGAGCTCCATGTTTCTTTCTGCTGCATATAATTCCATTGTGTAAATGTACCATAGTTTCTTGATCCATTCATTTACTGATGGGCACCTAGGTTGCTTCCAACACTTGGCTATTGTAAATTGTGCTGCTATGAACATTGGGGTGCATAGGTTCTTTTGGATTGGTGTTTCAGGGTTCCTAGGATGTAATCCTAGCAGTGGAATTGCTGGGTCAAAAGGTAGATCCATTTTTAGTTTTCTTAGAAAATTCCATACTGCTTTACATAGTGGTTGTACCAGTCTGCAATCCCACCAACAGCACACTAGGGTCCCCTTTTCTCCACAACCTCTCCAACACTTTTTGTTTGTTGCTTTGTTTATGATGGCCATTTTGACTGGTGTGAAGTGGTATCTCATTGTGGTTTTAATTTGCATCTCTCTGATAGCTAGCAATATTGAGCATCTTTTCATGTGTCTCTGGATCCTCTGCATGTCCTCCTTGGGGAAGTGTCTGTTCAAGTCTTTTGCCCATTTTTAAATTGGGTTTCGTGTCTTCTTAGAGTGGAGTCGTGTAAGTTCTTTATATATTTTGGAGATTAAACCCTTGTCTGAGGTATCATTGGCAAATATGTTTTCCCATACAGTTGGTTCTCTTTTTATTTTAATACTGTTTTCTTTAGCAATGCAGAAGCTTTTTATTTTAATGAGATCCCATTTGTTTATTCATTCCTTTATGTCCCTTGCTTTAGGGGACATATCAGTAAAAATGTTGCTGCATGAAATATCTGAGATTTTCCTGCCTTTGTTCTCCTCTAGGACTTTAATGGTGTCACGGCTTATATTGAAATCTTTTATCCACCTTGAATTTATTTTTGTATATGGTGTAAGTTGGTGTTTGAGTTCCATTTTTTTGCAAGTAGCTGTCCAGTTCTCACAACACCACTTGTTGAAGAAGCTACTTTTATTCCATTTTATGTGCTGCCTCCTTTGTCGAATATTAATTGACCGTAGAGAATTGGGTTTATTTCTGGGCTCTCTGTTCTATTCCACTGGTCCATGTGCCTGTTTTTATGCCAGTACCAGGCTGTTTTGATTACAGTGGCCTTGTAATACAGTTTGGTGTCAGGTATTGTGATCCCTCCTACTTTGCTCTTCTTTCTCAAAATTGCTGCAGCTATTCGAGGTCGTTTATGGTTCCATATAAATTTTTGAAG
>PVKU01014340.1:0-23615 GCA_004027475.1 Anoura caudifer
CCTGGTCTCCGCACCGCCGGAGTACTCTCCTTACCGTCCGGTTTTTCAACGTCCACTGCAATTTTCGATAATCTGTTTTCAAAAATGCTGTGTTTCTGGTGTCTCTTTGCTGTGCTGCTTTGAAAAATGTCCCGGTTTAAGACCTATGTGTGGGAGGCAGAGATGTACGTCCTCTTACCATGCCGCCATCTTCTAGAGTATCCCAGACTGGAATTTTTAACAATTTTTCTGTAAATCAAGTAGAGCTTAATTCAGAAACAGTCACTTTTATTTCCTTAGAACATGTAAGTAATCAACTATAGCAGGCATCTCTTTTGCCAGACCGGGCCCCACTCGGAATACTGCACAGATCCTACTCCCTACCCTCATTATATAACCATATACCAATGTAGCATCAACATATGGCCAACATAATATAAGCCCTGTAAAGGCAGAGGTGCTGTATGTTTTGTTCCAAGAATAGTTTCTGACAACAAAAAAGAGGAGAAAAGTAAGGGAGGGGAGGGAAGAAGGAAGGAGGAATATTGAAGGATCGACCAAACGTGATAGAAGCATATAATCTTGAAGCTTGAACGAACCTGATGTAATCTCAGCCAGCACCCACATTTACAGATGGAAGGCTGGACTGTCAAAGTACCTGACCATGGACAGACCTCCAACTGCCAAGTCAGAGCACAGATCACAGAGCATGGGTGTCCTCATCCAACAAAAGGCAGTTTACTTTTAGGAAAGGCTATCAGATTGGAGCAGAGGGTGGAAAATTGCCATGGAGGTACACAGATAGGATAGAACAAAACATAAAAGAATAGTTTTTTTCCTGTACACGACAGCAGTGTGAAAAGCATGCCATTCCTTGGAACTGAAGTAGGCAGAATGCATCAAAACTCTCGGATTATTGTTTTTAGCATTCTGGTTCCTGTCCTTCGGAGTGAATCTTAAGATAATGAAGTTGACAGCAGAGCTTGTTTTAATAAAAAACACAGATGACATGACTTCCCTCCACGTGCCCTCCAGCATATTCTGTGGGGAGTGTGTTATTTTGGCATTACGGTTTGCAGGGTTATGAACCATTCACAGAAGCACATATATTCTATATGTTTGTATGAAAGGCAAAGTTCTTTGTTATCTTCTTCTTTTCTCCCAAATAATCCAAAGTTTTATACCAGACAAATAGAAAAATAAAAGAATAATATGATCCTATTCAGCAAGGGAATTCTTAAAACACTAATGACCTACTAATATTTCACTAATAATATATGATAATAAAAATAAATTGAATTTGTCCATATATTTTGATCTATATATCAAAATATATGCCTCAATATATAAACTGATCTGTGAATATATAAATCTTGCTCTGAATATATAAATCTTGCTCTATCAAAATTCTCAATTAAAGAAAAACAAAAAATTAAGTCATTTTGAATATCAGAAGAGATGCAACTCTCTCATCTCATCTGATCATAAAATGAACAATATTATCAGGGTAGAACATCCAATTAAGCCTTTTTGGCATTTTAGGAAGCTTCTGTTCTGGGCCATACTTCTGTAATGATACTCAAAAGATGAAGCTTTCACTCTCTCTAGTTGAAAGCTGCTTTTTTCTTAGAGAAGAAAATTGTGCCAATCAAATTTGAATTTTTCCAGAACAAGTAGGTGATTTAGAAAAAGACCAATGCATATCATTTGTAGCACTTTCAAACACACATTAATTCAGTAATCCTCCCAATATAACTTTAGCTGCAAATTTAGGTAAGCTTTCTAAAAAAAAAAAAAAAAAAGAATAAAAAAGAGTAGTTGAATAAGCCCAGGGAAGGGTGGGTGAGTTATGGCTGACAAAGGGGACACAATGGAAAAAGTTAGATAATTTAGATAATAATACACTCAGTCTTTCTGTGATCCAGGTAATCCAGTTTATCATTTATGGAATGATGACGAAGAAAAAGAATTATTCATCAAGCATGTTCACTCTGCAAGGGACTGTGTAACTTACAAATCTCTCTGACATTAATACAACCTTGTCGAGAAGACATGCCAAGTAGATAAAATGCTAACAACGGAGGAGCTTGGTGGGATGAGGTGTTTAGACAAACCTTAGCAGAAGATGTAGGGGCAAACTAATCCTTGACAGTTCAATAGGCTACTTCAAACTAGTAAAGCAAGGGGAAACGGTGATAATATTACATCTGGAAGAAAAACAAAAGGGACACTATGTATGACATACAGATTTGGAATACGATGCCACTAATTTGGTCCTAATGCTTAAACACTTACAAGATACAGGTTGCTAGTTACACTCAATATAAAATAACAACACAAAGTGCTTAATACCTGCCAGTGATTGTTCAAAATGTTTTTGCATGCATGAATTCAGGAAATCTCCACACACCCGCCAGTCATCAGTTTATTATTCCCCTTTTACAGATGCTGGAATTGAGACATACACATGTGAAGAAATTTGTTGAAGCTTGTATAGCTAGTAATTGGTGCAGCAGGGATTTAAACAAAGCACTCAGTAAACAGAAGCTATTTTTTTACTTAAAGTATTTTAAAATAGTAACCTAAAAAACTCTATAAGACACGGGCAAAATAACTCTTCAAATAGAACAAACTTTGCAAACTCTTCATATTTTCACTGCAGAGTTTTCTCATTTTCTTCACTGAGATTAGTGTATTATATATCTCTTATATAATTACTATTGAAAGGCAAAGCAGGTTTCATAGAAATGGAAATCAGCCCAAAATATTTGTTAGCCAGGAGTTATTGTTCTACTCAAAATAGTGGATATAATAAATTAAGCTAGGTCAATATTGTACTGTTGTATCAAAATGATAAAAAATGTGAGTAATTTCATGAGTCATTTGTCAAATGCAGCTGAATAAATTACTGAGAGTATAAACAAAATATAGGCAACACATGTTAGGAAAAAATTAACAAATGCTTGAGAAAGAAAACATTCGACATTATGTATATGTTTGTAGGACTGTGCCCGTGTGTGAATTCACAGCCATCTGTATGCACGTTACAGATCATCTGCAAATTTTGATAATTTAGGTTCAGTGTAACATGCAGTGCTTTGTCTGTTTGCTTCTGAAGTGCTATTTTCTTGTTTTCAACCAAATAAACTGGGAGGAGCAACAAAAAGTGACACAGTGACACAACTCGATCAGATTAAAGTGTGCAGAAAACATTCATGAATACCGTTATCTTAATCAGTTCTGAAGAAGGGTTCCAAAAGTAGCAGACTGTTCTGCATTTTAACTTTCAAGTTTTGTTTCCAACAAAGATAAAATTTGTCTCTTCATTTAGGATACTTTTTCATAGTTAATCCAAAGTGTACATTAATTCCTAGACACGTCAATCATTTTAGAACAGAATATAGGTATTTCTTTCCTTGCTCAAGTCTGTGAAGAATTTCAGTGTCTCCCTACAGCTTTCAGAATAAAATCTAGAACCTTTATATAATCAATGCCCTCCAGCTGATGCGCTGACTCTCTCTCTCGGGTTTCAACTCCCATAACTCTTCCAAAGGTTTGTAGAGTGTCTTGTTTGATGTAATATTTGTAGCTTCAAGTGTTCCTGTGCCCTGGCACAGGCTCTCAAGGAATTCCGCAGAGTCCATCTTTGTCTCCCTTACTGTCTTCACACCATGCTCATCCCCTTAGCAGTGTCGCCTTCTTCCAGAAAACTTTCAGTCCAGTATGATTTTGTCCATCATTCTAAAGAGTCTTATATATCATGGCACTTGCACTGTCTGGCATCATGGTAGCTGATTTTGTTTGTCTTCTTTTCAGAATCTAACCAACGACAAACATTGAGTCTTATTTGACATCGTCCTATAGGGCACCTGGCTGTTGCAGAATGACTTACTGGCTAATTTCAATATTCATTGCCTGGCTTAGTTCTTCACAGCCAAGCTAAGGGTTCCAGTTATTCAAGCATGTTTGTAAGATGGAGCCTACATGTTCATTTCCTGGGTGTGTGCATCAAAAGGGCAAGAGAGAAATAATGCTACAGCCACATCCCAGTCCTTGCTCCTCCACTGTCCTTCCCTGTCACATTCTCTCATCCCTGGTCTCAGTCTCGGAGATGATAATGAGCCCGAGCATGTTCTCTGAGGGAATGTAGTAACTTCCAGTGGAAGTGGTGTCAAGGGTTCATCCTCAGTGCAAGTATCCATCTTTCTAATACTGAAGAGAGAATAAAGTGAGCTCATGAGATATCAGAATAATGGAAGATGTATAATGCCAAAGGCAGCCAACTTTTTATAGCAATGCCTTTGACTTCTTGTACGTAGAAGTACAGTTTGCTCCTCAACCAGGCTCTTAATCTTACCTCAAAGGTAGCAGACGAAGTTGTTTACTACTCTTTGATGTAATTCCTTCTAAGACCTATTGATTCCAAAACCTTATCAGTGACTTTGAGAGACAGGTTTAATAGATGAGAACATTCTTCCAGCTAGGAATTTTTGAACTAGAATAATACAATCTTTATTTCCTGAACATATTTTGATTCAAAATATACTTACTATTTAAATATTAATATTGTTTTTTCTATCCTTTCCAGAGTGAGAAAATTTCAGAAGGAGACCCCTTACACAGGCTAACCATTTGTCATTTCTTTTATCTCTTACCCCCAAAGTAAGATAAAAGAAAACAAAGTAACATTATTTTCACATTACTTTCCTAGATAATTTCTTCAGCTAGAGGTTGAATTATGATATCTTCTGAAAAAAATAGCATGAAGTTTGCATCCATATGGTCCTTATCTCAGCACTTAATCCCCTACCATAAGAAAACAATTCTGGAACAACTGTTGAATCAAGCCTCAGTGAAAAAATTCACCACAGCTCCTTGTCAGTAATATTGATATGGTTGGTGTTAAATAACACCTCCCCAAACAGAACAAGTATGTTTGCTTAAATGTATGGTATAAAAGATGTGCTCAATAAATATATCTCAAATAAAACCTAAATAAGCCTACCAGATATATGTGTAATCTAATTCCAAATCCAATGCAACTCACTTTACATAATAGTTTTTACAATTTTTGTGATTAAATTCAAGCATGCTTCAAAAAGAAAATAAGATCTAGTCAAGATGGAGGAGTGAGACGCTTCACCTCCTCACACAACCAAAGAAAGAATTATAACTAGACCTCAAAACAAATAACACCCAAAACTGTCAGAAAATCAAGCTGATGGAAGTCAGACAACCAAGGATTTAAAGAAGTCACATTCATCCAGACAGGTAGGAGGGGCAGACACACAGCGATGCATGTGGGGTGGTGAGGAGAGGCCCTGGCAGGGGAACAGGAGGTCCCACATTCAGGTGGGGTGGGAAAAACAGGGAGGGTACCTTGTGAGCAAGTGATCCTAGCCCCAGGCCAGACCATGCAGCTCAGGGTTCAAGTTCCAGGAAGAAAAGCCCCACATCTTCCAACTACAGATAAATCCCCATACCTTCTGGCTATAAAAACCAGTGGGGACTGGAGTGGCAGGAAAAACCACCTAATTTTCAGGACACTTGTCTTAAAGGGCCCACACAGACTTACCACATTTTGCCATGAATAATGCGTACCCACATTTTTTGCACATTATACATGGTATTAATATACTTATTAATATACCCATGGTATATAATCATCATACCCATGTATAATGCACATCCTTATTTTCCCCTGAAAATTTTAAGCAAGAAAGTGCACATTATATGTGGCAAAATATGGTAGAACATATGCAGACCCACCCTCTCTCAGATTCAGCACCAGGGCAACATGTGGGAGGGCACCATTTACATACAGGTAGTAAGAGAAGTGACTGGAAATAGGACAAATGCTGGTTAAACCTCAAGAAGACAGGCAAAGGCACTGTCCCTTCTCTAAGCCTCTCTCCACACACAGCCACCAAGAAGGGAAGCACATAGCCCCACCCTGGCAATTACCTAAAGCTCCACCCCACATAGTTTATAGGTGCCTTTTCTACAATAGGCCAAGCTACTAAGACAGAGAGTTACAGCAGCTCTACTTAATACACAGAAACAAACACAGGGAGGCTGCCAAAATGAGAAGACAAAGAAATATGGCACAAATGAAAGAAGAGAACAAAACCCCAGAAAAAGAACCAAATGAAATGGAGATAACCAACCTGTCAGATAGAGTTCAAAACACTGGTGATCAGGATGCATGAAGAATTCATCCAGTATGGCAACAACATAAAAAGACCCAGGAAGAAATGATGGTTACACTAAGTGAAATTAAGAAAAATCTACAAGGAACCAACAGTGGAAGGGATGAAGCTGGGATTCAAATCCACAATTTGGAACATAAGGAAGAAATAAGTTTTTAACCAGAACAGCAAGAAGAAAAAAGAATTAAAAAAAATATATGAGGATAATATAAAGAACCTCTAGGACATTTCCAAACATATCAACATCCAAATCATAGGGATGCCAGAAGGAGAAGAGAAAGAGCAAGAAGTTGAAAACTTATTTGAAAAACTAATGAAGAGAAAATTTCCCTAGTGTGGTGAAGGAAATAGACATACAAGTCCTGGAAACAAAGAGAGTCCCCAATAAGTTGGACCCAAAGAAGACCACACCAAGACACATCACAATTAAAATGCCAAAAATCAAAGAAAAAGAGAGAATCTTAAAAGCAGCAAGAGAAAAGTGAAGGAGTTCCCATCAGATTATCAGTTGATTTCTCAAAAGAAACTTTGCAGGCAAGAAGGGACTGGCAAGAAATATTCAAAGTGGTGAAAAGAAAAGACCTACAAAAATCCAGCAAAGCTATCATTTGGAATGGAAGGGCAAATAAAGTGCTTCCCAGACAAGGTAAAGCTAAAGGAGTTCACCATCACCAAGCCATTATTACATGAGATGTTAAAGGGACATTATTAATTAAATGTTAAGAAAAAGAAGATCAAAACTATGAACCTTGAAAAGGCAACAAATTCAAATTTCAACAACCAAATCTAAAAAAGCAAACTAAGCAAACAACCAAAACAGGAATATAATCATAGATATGGAGATCATTTGGAGGGTTATCAGCCTTTTGGGAAGGGGAATGGGGGGAAAGGTACAGAGATTAAGAAGCATAAATGGTAGGTACAAAATAGACAGTGGGATGTTAAGAACAGTATAGGAAATGGAGTAGCCAAAGAACTTATATGAACTAATAGACATGAACTGATGGGGGAGATCGCTGGAAGAATGGGGGTAGTGGGAATGGGGGGGTGCAAAGGGGGAAAGTTGAGACACCTGTAATAGCTTAATCAATAAAATATATCTTAAAAAGAAAATAAGAGAAGACTTTTGTTAAAGACTTTTTAATGAATGTTTTTGTGAAGCAAATACCTACTCTAATTTATTTTCTTCATATTCTCTATTCTTGCACTTAGGATTACCCATTCTCTCTGTTCAATACTGGGAGGGAAGGAAACCTACAGGCAAAAAAACTTTTCTCTTGTGCAATTAGGTCAAGGATGGAAAGAAAGTTCAAATAGTTTTGGGAGATGTGAAGAAAATTTATATTAACATGAACATTGCTCTTCTTTAGTGTTTGGTGAGATGGAAACAGAATTTATGATATTTGGGTTGCAAATCAGAATATATTATCTTCTGAATAGGTCAACATGCATCTTTGAAAGAGTTATAAAATTCTGGGATTTGAATGTCTCCCAAATGTCAGAATATTTTCATCTGTGTCAATTTGTATATACTATAATATTTTTTCTTTTACATAACTTCAGCAAGATAAAATTTTGCTATATTGTTGTCAATCATTTTAAACTCCAATCAGGGTTATTCAGTCTCAGATTCTCACATGAAATTTAGAGTAAGGCTAATTCTTGCTTGTCTAAAAATTTGTTATTCAGAAATGTCAAAGAGCATACATTATGCTTTAAATAATTTACTTTTAAAATAAGAGAAAAGAAAGCACCTTGCTAAAAACCAATAAATCACATCATTCAAGTGTAAATACTAATAATTAACTACTTTATGGAGAGAAAGCTATGGATAATTTTCCTACTTTGATTTTTCTCATTTTCTTAATAAACTTTTATTTTTTATTATTATTCTTGTTCATTATGGAAGTTTTATCTTTCTTTAATGAAAATTGAAAATGTGTGTTTTAAGCAATAATCTCTTATGTTTAGATGGTGAAAAGCAAATACAGAATCTCTGTATAATGTATAAGTAATACGAGCTATCTGGAGTCAGCATAAGAATGTTAGCACAGGTCTTCACTATCAATTCTATTGTCACTACATGCACTAAAACACTAGAAATGTATGGAAGATATCTGTACTAAGAAACCATCTAGTGGTAGAAAAATAACAGTAATAAAAGAGAAGAATATTCAAGTGAAAAGTAAGTGCCTTTTGCAAATGTGTAAAGGTGACAATTACATGGCCAAAGTATTAGATCTCAGTGGTTCAGAGACACATTGTGATTATGACTGCCACCCCATTCATATTGTTATTAATTAATATGGGCTATCAATAGTCAATGTGGCAATCAGGGTAATTTTTTTTAAATCATCAAAATTATCAGTCCCTCATTCCTGGCTTTTGGTGGTTTATATAAATGTACATAGCAAAAGACTTAAAGATATTACATTTTTAAGTAAAGTCCACAGATCTTGGTTTTTGAACAGAAAAATCAAAAGAAAACATTGAGATCAGAAAAAATGGTAAGGAAAAAACTTATTTTAAATGATCAATTTGAGCGGGGGCGGAGGGAGCAAAAAAGAATCCATAAGTGTATGACTATTCAAAAGAGAACAGCAAGTAGAAAAAACATGTCCAAAATAAAAATTATGCCTTTTTGGGAAAGCAGAAATAAGAAGATGCCCAAAGCTGTTTACTCATATGGTAATGGACATTTTTCAAATGGAGTAGAAGATCATCGCATTAGCTAGTTTTCTGGCAAGTGCAGATTTCCAAGTGGTCTGAGTTGAGGCTCCGTTCCACAAAAATATCTATCTATTAAACTCATACTGTCAGAGCTGTTTTGTTACTGTTACACTCATAATTAAATTCTTTGAACTCTTCTGGTGCTAGTAAATCCAACTGGTACAAATAGAAAACGATTTTAGTTTCAGTTGATTTCTGACTAAATAAATCAATGATAATAAGTGAAGAAGCAACATATAGTGATTGCCTGTTAGGTATAATAAAGCTAACTATTACTCTCCACTAAAAAAAAGTAGAAACTTATGAAGAAAACTCATATTATCCCTCCTTGAATAATATGTATGATAATCATAAAAAATATGTTTTTTCAGACTCCACTTAGTATTATGTAGGCTGAAGTTAACAAAACTAAGTGGAATTCTTGAATGTTTAATTCATTCTGTCAGAAATTTATTAGACAACAAATGAAGTGTAATCATGTTTTACAGTGGATTCGACAAGTGTCAAAGAGAAAAGGTGGCATCATTTACTTAATGAATTAAATATTTAAAAATCATGGAATCATTAATTTTAGAACTCAAGGGGACCATCCTCCTCATTTTCCCATTGAGATAACTACAGACCAGAGAAGTGAGTTTACTTTATCCAGGTCACCCAGTAACATTTTGCATTTCCTGTACACTAAGAGGTAGCAACAGTTGAGAAGAAACTAATCATAGGGAAAGGAATCCCTTCAGATGTATCACGTTTGTTAAGGCTTGCTGTACCAAGCACCTCACCTGTGTTGGCTCCTTTAAACTTCAGAGAAACATCACAGGTTATGCATTATTATTTCTGCTTGCTAGATGCAAAAAATTGTTTACACTGTAAACAACTTGCTCTACAGTATAATGAGTGGAGCCAACATTTGACCCAATGTGTCTGACTGCAAATCCCGCCTCTTTCCACCATGCCTTCCTGAGTAGCATGTGGCCTCTTTCTAAAGCTGAAGTCACATTTATGAACATCTACTTGATGGTGGCAACTTCATTTCACACAGATAATGATTAGAAAATTTAGAATAACCCAAAAGTAAAGCTTAGATGAAAGAACCTCTAGTAGGAAAAAACATTACCGAAACAAGACACTTCTGATCTTTTTCATGCCTGCTCATGTTAGTTGTCTCTCCCTTTCATTAAAAGGACTGAAACTAATTGCTGCAGGAAGTGTTAGGTACTTTTACAGGATTAACTCCTTCAGACAAGTATTTGTAAAGGTAAATAAAAGAGAATCCTTGACTTGGCCAAAATTCAGCTTGCTTTTGTGGGTCAACAACCTCTTAGGAATCTAGACAATTTTAATTTGCTTAAAAGGAAAAGGAGGAGATTTATGCATAAAGTTCTGTGACCAGAGAAGAGAAACAGGGAAATGAAGAATTCTCAGGCTTTATCCATACAGCCACATGGGCTGGGTTTGAAGTATCAGGAGAAAAAGATATTTCTGAACTGGCTCAGATGAGATGAGCAGGAAAAAGAACAGTTCTGCATCTCGAAGGTCTACAGCTTGGGAGCTCCAGGAGACAGAAAGGGCCAGGGTGGCAGCTGGCCAATGAGGCAACAGCGGAGCTTTGGGGTGGAGCAAAATGTCCAGGACAGAGGCTCAGTAAGGAGCCGCTCGTGTTCATGAGGACATGCATGACGCACACACCCCAAGAAATCTCCAGAAACACATGGGTGAACTTCGCAAACGTCTGATGTCTGTTGGGGAAAAATAGAGGAAATATGTTCAGTGAAATTTGGGTAGAAATGCTAAAAATCACTTTATTTGGGGAGGCTAGTAGGTCAAATCCACATAATAGTAGAAAATATAGGTTTGATGCCATAGCTTATTAAAGCCAAAATGATGTTTAATGTCATGTTGTACAATCCCTTTGGTTTCAGATGAGGAAACGGAGGTCTAGAGATGTGATTTCCTTTTCAAGGTCACACAGCTGGACAGGGGTAAGGCCACAGCTTCCGACTACTGCTTTCAGCTGAATCACGCTGCTGCTTTTGCTCACTGCTGGTCTGTTTCAGGTATTTAAAATAGCTGCACATTTAGCATTCTACCAGTTTTTTCAATTTCTGAGAAGTGAGAATATTTTTAATAGAATGTGGGCTTTGCTGTTTTAGAAATACTAGTTATTGTGAATACCAAATGTTTCCCTGAACTAGCTCTTTGAAAAAGCTTTAATATAAAAGTTCCTTCTATGAAAAAATAAAAAATAAAAACACAACAATGCCTTTGTAATGCCAGAAAGGGCACCTGAGGACAATTTACCTTTTCTATGCCATTCATCAAATATCCTTACATTTAAAGTGCTAGTACAGAGTTTTGATTAGAAGATAAAAATGTTGAAACTGAATGCATCATTGACTTGAAAACATTTCCAGTTAAATTTTGCTACTGCTTCTGGTCTTTTTATACTCTTTCAGAATGAAATGGCTTAAAGTTGGAAAAAAGAATGCCACGTGCTGACTGGGAAGTTAATGATAATTTTAAATTAAGTATCATATGCTAATGTGTAGTTAAGTATTGAATTGAGAAGGCTGTGGCCAGCAATATATATAGAAGCTCAGACTTCCTCTGTGTTATATAATTAACAGAGATGATCTTCGTTATCAGCATTAGCTAAGAGTAAAAATTTTGAGTTCTAACTTTAGCTCACTTTCTAATTGCCTTGTGGTCCTGTATAATTTAATTTCCATCTTTAGTCCTTGGTTTATAGAAGTGTATGTGTGTAGTTTTTCTAATCTAATAAAACACAGTCCCATAGATACTGGTATTAATTTACAAAGGCACTGAATGAGTCCTTGACGTCCCCTGTAGTATGGGCTAGTATGGGCTAGTGTAGTATGTAGTATGATCTGTTTTGAGTAGCCAGGCAGTAGTGGGATATTTCTCCTATCACGTATATTTACTTCAAAGTACAGGAGTTGTACTGACCACCAATGAAAATAACATTTGGAAGCTTACTTTAAATTTTAAAGTTACAATGAGATATAAGGAATGATTGTTTTTAGCTACTGAGTGTTTCCATGTAGTTTTTGAGGCTACTCTGCTAGCAATCCCTTCCATCAGAGTGCTGCTGACAGGTGGCATCTGGACTGCAGTGCTCTGAGGGAAAATTAGGAGACACATTCCTATCTCAGACTCAAATACTCTATGGGCTGCTGATAACACGGCCATGTGTTATCTTGACTGGCAGACACTATTCTATGCTCCTCATCAGGATCAACTCTGTGATCACTTCTTTCTCCATGAATCCAAATCCAAAAATGTTGTGTTGGTTTTGAGTTTTTTAATTCTGTTTTGAGTAAATGACTAACAATTTTATTCCAAGACAACGAAAGAACCAAGCAAATGCAGGGTCCTCTAACAGTAGTATTTCATACCCTACTAACTGAGAGAACACCACCTCTGCAACACAGCATAATGGACTAGAAGAGGGAAAGGAAGATGACATATGATGTTTTTCTAATTATTGACTTAAAGGAGAGGCATCCCATCCTAACTCCAAATATAGACACACAATATGGCAAGTCCGAATAACTGTCTACCCATGGCCTCTAGACGTGATGCCAGAGAAGTTCGGCACTCTCCTCTCAGAACTCCAAACTGGCCATGATCTGCATCTCTGTGCCACTTCGGAGTTGCTCTTCCCTCAACTATTCATCACTAATACAAACAGGATCAAATCAGGAATCAAGATCATCAACGTCATTCTATAGATAGATGTGTGTCTTGCCCATCTGTCTGAGTATATCCTGACTATTTTCTCAGAAATCTAGATCTTCCTTGTCTTGATTGAGGCTTTCTACTATGTGCTACAAGAAATTTTTTATCTGGCAATCTATCAACACCCACTTCATGCTTCACACTGTAGCCAACACCCTGTTCTGTCACCATTTGGGCAGTTTGGAATATAGGACATGGGATCCCGTCCCATTCTGTACAGTCTATTGCACTCATGTTTCCGTGTCAGCTTGTAATCTAGCACATCATGACTGAGCCAGCCTGATTACCCTGAATTAATCCCCCTTCACCTGTTTTCAATGAAACCTCGCTGATCACAGTCTTCAAAAAAAAAAAAATAATAATAATAATAATAATAATAATAATAAGAGATATGATAAATCTCTACCATGTAGGAACTAGGAAAACTTAAATTCTCTAAAAGGGGTAATATAATCTGATAGAGTAAAGACTTAGCTTGAATTCACTCTCTGAGCTCAGAACTCTGTCACTCTTCGGTTGCCCACCATATTCTGTAAGCTCAGATCCTGTACGCTTATTTGTCTCATTTGCCAGCTCCCTGGACAGTTCTTTCATCAGGGCAAGCCCACATAGTGACCAGCAGACCAGTGCACATAGTAATTATTTAATAATTATGAATTTAATCTCTGTAGTTACCGTGAGTTCACAGATAAACAACTTCTTGTGTTGGACTTTGAACAAGGTTGCACACAAAATTATCTAGTAACCTCTGTTTATTAAATAAATAATATAAAATAACTCAGTTTACTCATCATATTTTCAATTGAAGACAATTTATAAATTGCTACCTGCAAAGTTAGGTGAACTGTTAACCTAAAAAGTAAAAATAAAACAGGCCCTTCAAAGTGACAGGAATGAAGCAATTAATTGAGATTTTTAAAAAATAACAGTTTGGGAAACACTGATTTAGGCAGGAGCTCAAATAGTGTTCCAAATAGCGGGTGAAGTTCTGGGTGTATTTATAAGGAAGGGGAGGGGAACAGTTCCATCAGTAGAAGGGAGGCATTTTTACAGGTGCAGATAAACCAACACAGAGATGCTCATTCTAAGCAATGGTTTTAACGTTCAGTCTGGTAGCCATCGGTCAGGTAGTCATAATATCCGCTTTCTTGTTGTTTTTGCAAACAGCTCTCAGGAACACCATGTTGCTTCAAGCCTCATCCTAAGGTTATTTTTCCCTGTTCTCATGTTCCAACGTTTTGAAATATGTCATGCAAGGTAGTTCCTCTGGGATGACAGCTCCAACTCCATTTTAAAGTGGCTCCATTTATATTATTTTTTCCAGAACGGTACCTCAATGTTGAGAATTAATCTGCATTCAACAAGTGAGCAATTTTATCCCCTTCCCCTCCCTACAATCAGTAGCAATATAATATGCAAGGGGAAAAAAAACACATAAAACATGTTTAGATATTGTAATGAATTCAATTACAATAATGCCAAATTAAGCCTACTTTCATTTTGATATTATAAAAAAGCAGCAGGAGGTTTGACTAGATAACTTGCTTTTACTTTATTAAATTCCTTATGTTACAGTCAGCTGGATTGAGTGCTCCCTAGGAGTGAATTAAGAACATTTGGGCCTTGTCTTTACATTCAAAAGAGTGTGGCTGCAAATGCAGGCTTTTACAATTCACTTGAACCTGGGCTGCCAGAGGGAGATTCAGGAGAGGTCCCTAAGTGCCTTAACTGTTTACTGCCTTCGTTTTGCAGAAGGGCTTTCCTCAAACATGCAGGCCATGAAATATCATGCTATGGCACTAGGGAAACTGAAGACTGACTTGTCCCCACAGGGCCATCTCAGTTGTCCAGGACAAAAGTCGCTCAAATTAGAGAACTGTTCACATCCTTCTAAAGTGAATAGAGGGAATTTAAACCCTACAACCCTACCCCCTTTGGGTCAACTCACATTTATGGCTGTTTCACTCCACCTCAGTAATGCTAATTAAAATATGCTTAGTAACCGAAAAGTGTTAGAATACCTCTCAAGGCTTCCAGCATACACTAAGAGGATTTAAAGTTGGCTATAAAGGAAAATGCCACTTCAGCAATGTTAGAATCTTTATTCATGATTGGACGCCAGCCAGCACAAGAAGAAAATAAAAGGCACCTAAATACAACAAGTTGCATTTGTTGTACAAACTTGTTGTATTTAGGTGCCTTTAGGGGAATGTAATCATTCCCCTCCCTTTCCTCATAAGTACGCCCAGGACTTCACCTACTAATTGGAACACTATTTGAGGTACCTCAAGGCAACTGAGTCAACTTGAAGAGCCCTTAAACAGTTTATTCCACTAACATCAAGCACATCTCCATCCTCCGCCAGGTCTCATGAAAGCTCAAATGTGCAGCTTTCTAATGGCCCTGACACTTTCCCTTTCCAGCTTCCTGTTTCACCTTACATTGCAGTGTTCAAAATCTATTTTTGTCGCTGCTTTATTACATTTCATTTAATAACAGTGGGCACATTTTGCCTGACTGCAACCATGTTATGAAGCCAGCCACACATATCCTATCATCAATTGCTGGGGGTGTGACTCTTCCTGTCTGTTGTTAAGGATTTGATTTCTTTTATTAAAATATGCTTTCCTGTGGACAAGAACATTCATTGCAGCTGAAAAGGAAAAGCTGAGAGGCAGGGCCACCCACCAGCCCTAACCTAAAGAGAACACCATTGGGTCCCATCAGGCACCGATGTTCCTTCCTGAGGCAGAAATATTTTTTCTCCATGTGCTCCCTCTCAGCGCATGCCTTCTAAATTTTTCTCAAGGACAGATACAGGACTAAGGAAATGGAGAAGTATATTCCTGCTCAAGAACAAAGCAAGAACAAATTTTTCAAATTATTGCTCAATCTGATTATAAAGAAATGGCTCCTGGTACCTAGTAAGATAGTTCCTAAACTTTTATTAAAACAAGCACAGAAAAAGCAACCCTCAGTTCCTCATAGCGTATCTTGTGTTTGCAGGTTTGATTGTTCAATTAGGAAACAGGGATGTCGTTGATTTGGATACCCATCAAAAAATGATTATGCACTGATGGGACACTTTGGATATATTATAAATGATGCTGCATAAGAGTGTTGATCAACATGAGAAATTTTCACATTATACAATAAAGTAGAATGTCCGCTACAATTGATAATCGCTCTCTTTCCTTTCCCTTCCACTCTCTTGTTCTCTGTCATGCCCACTACGTGCAATGCAATCAAACTGCCTGCCTAGCCCACACTTGTACCTCAGCACCAGAGGAGAGCTGAAGGAAAGTGCTCAACCCTGCTGACTAATGTTTTTCAGCACAAATCTCAAGTAAACCCTCAGCATGTCTCTGCTCATTTGGTTCTCCCACAAACTCAGATGTTATTTCACATGTTCCCTTTATTAAAACTACCAGTATTTCCTCCCTACTCCTTCCCACTTCTCAGTTGAAGATAATCTTCCTGTCACCTAATTTGCCTGTGGGCCTCCCTGCCTGCAGTATCTATGGAAATGGTTTCCTCCCTCTCCAATTCTAATAAAATGCACTGTCTTTGATCTTGTGTAGGTCCAAATACTTGTCTCATTCCTATTCTTCCTTGTTCATTCAAGGATTTTGCTCCTGCATTTCATCATTTCATCTCTCATTGCACCTGCATTGTATTCATTCATATCCTCTCTCTCTCTTCCCCTTTCCCTCATCCTCTCCATCTGTATATCATCAAGTTTCATGTATTAAGTATATCTATTCAATGACAAGGTGATTTATATCTCCATCTCTTTCTGCCCTACATGACTCAATGGATTTGTATAAATGTGTATCAATGGAACATTTTGATATACAATGAGCAACTCACATGTGTTATAACCAAGAGAACTATATTTCCCCCTTCTCCCCAGACACCCTCTGACCACTGGTCCCCTTCTCGGGAAACGGCACTATCATTGTCCCCACAGCTAACTTGGAGTCATTCTTCACCACTCTTCTATCCTGCACAGCCTGTGTCCAACTTGCTGGCCAGGACTGTAGAGTTAGGCAAAATGTAGTCAAACAGTAGCCCTCACCTCCAGCACCTCTTTAGCTACCACTGAAGTTCAACTTATTATCGTTTCTCATCTAGAGGAGTTTTCTAACTGGCCAAACTTTATCACTTTTGTCCCCAAAGATCACTTCTGCATAGTAACCAATGTGAAGTTATCATAAAATATAATTCGGGTTATATAACTTATACATGTCCAAAGCCAAACACTGGTTTCATATATACATAATAATGTTATCCACTTAATTATATTTTTATTTTTCATATACCCATGGTCATATGATACATACTTCTCTGCAATGTTTTCAATATTAATTAATACATTGATTAAGCAAATATTTAATGAGTGCCTATAATGTTCCAGGCACTATTCCAGAATCTAGAAGTACAAGAATGAAGAAGAAAAGAATCATTTAAGCTGTTACTCAATTTCTTTGAATGTCTCATAAACATTCATTTTTCCTGTTGACAAGAATAATACATGCTTACTATACAAAATTTGAAAAACACAAGAAAGCAACAGAAAAACAATGTAATATACTACATGGTTACATCAATCCTGTTTTTATTTTTTTCTCTCATGCTTTTCTGTGGGCATAGCCTATGTTCTCTTCATTCCTTAGCTTCCAGGTCAGGACACTCCATCCCTACTGGGTTTGGATTTCACTTCAGCCCTGAGATGGCTTCTCAATGGCTAAGATCATTCTTTCCTCATCAAGCCCTCATCTGCGAAGGGGCCAAGCATGTGCTTCTGCCATCTTCCTGGAGAACCTTCCCTCAATGTACGTATCACATCAAGTATCTAATGACTCTATTGGATATGGCACTGACCCCTGCTGAGAAAAACGTCAGACACATGTTTTATAGTTCCATTAGTTTAACCTCCAGAGTAAGCAAAGGCAAAAGGGTTGGTGGTGGTGGTGGTGGTTCTTTTAGAAAAGAAGCCAGATCAGAGATCCTGGGAGATTTCTTAATTGGCTCTACAACTGCCGTCGAGTTTGTGGGGCCATTCATAAATGTCAAGAAATAGAAACTCAGGCAAAAGCATGAAAACTTCAAATAAAATCAAAAAGCATGGTGAGAATGTAGTTTTACTACAGAATTACTGCCCAGCCTTTATTCATAAAAAGAGGCACCAGGAAACTTATTAACTGCACCTGTAGGGACAGTCACCTAAAAAGCAGGTTTCTCTTCAAAGCCAGAGCATCTGATGGCCCTGCACGACACAGTGCAATGCCACACATCTCATGGACACCAATTTAAATCCAAGCAGGGTCAGTTGTCACAGCAGAAGGCACATCTGCCCAATAGCGTTTTATTAGCCCACCTGAAATGTTTCAGCGTTCTCAACCTAGTATTTGGGGGCTGCGACTGCATCATCAGGAACACTACTCAAGTCACTCTCACTTGGAACCTCCAATGATAAACCATGTTTATATCACACAAGAGAACAGACCAGCAAATAAGGAGCAGCAGAGTAATTCAATTTTATAATCATAATAATAGCAACAGCAACAACACACCTTGTATTTATGTAACACTTTACATCTTACAAAGCACTTTCCTGTTTATTTCTTTTGCAATTCTATGCAATTAACTTATTTACAAAGTAGTATTGCTTTCATTTACAGAAGTGGAAAACTGAAGTTCAGCTATGCCAAGCGATTTGCATTTTGACTTCTCACAAACTCAAATCCTCACCATAAACAGAATTGAACTAGGACACTAACCCTTCTGATTTCAAGTCTAGATCTTTTCTTGGACAAAATAGTGGCTCTTTTAAAGGGTATTTGTAAGAACTCAGTTCTTTAGAAGAAAGCAACTTCATCAATTGTACAATGTAGAGAATAAACTGTTGTCCCGATATTTGCGCTAGTGTAGAAATATTAGGTTCTTTCATCGCACAACAATTCCCAGGCACTTTCAGCTTAAAAATAACCCACAACCTCAGACCAATTCCCAGGTACTTTCAGAATAATCACCTGAGCATGCTATTATAATTCAGAGTAGAAAGTTTATATATGTTCTTTCCTGAAGTTAATAATAAAACCAAAAATTTAATAACAGCAAATATTTATAGATTGCTTGACATGTGACAGCCTTTATTTGTAAACCTCATAACGACTTAACAAACTGAGCTTTACACCTTACTTTTCAGATAGAAACAGCATGAAAAGGTGAAAACACTTGAACAAGCCCATAGAAAAAGTGGCAGAGCTGGGACACAATTTCTATCAGGCTGGTTTCAAAGCTTGCACTCAATCATTTCACTTTCGCCAAGAGGATAAGCAACATAGAACAGAATCACTGAGGAACCATCTCCAAGGTTCATATACAGAAAACCAGGCTCTGAAAACCTCATTCATTTTTCACAGTTCATCCAATCACAAGAAAATATACCATGCTGTTTTCCCAAGTACTACACTATTTTCCCAGCAAAATTATCAACAGTATATATTTTACAAAGACAACAGGACAAATTCAAGTGTGATATCAATTTAACAGCAAACATTCCTTGAGTTAGTGTTGAGTGCCAAATACTGTGAATTCTATAGTCTTAGTAAAATAAGGAATTCAGGATTTAAAAAAAAAAGTAAATAAACATACCTGAAGCCTTGGGGATGGAGGAACTTTGCAAACTACAACAGAAGGCAAGTGAAATACAAATTGCAAGAGCCACAGTTCTCAAACTTCAGTGGGCATTAGAATTACCTGGAGGCCTTGCTAATGGTTGATCATTGGGTCCCACACGCTGCGTTTCCAATGCAGAAAGTCTGAGGAGAGTCTGAAGATTTGCATTTCTAACAACTTTCTAGGTCGTCTTGCCCAGCAACTTGATATATGTTGGTGTTTTCTTGGCTTCAGCCAGTCCTCACATTTCAGAAAGGAATGAAAGACCAGTTTTAACACATTATTAAACTCCTTTTTTCGATTGCAATAATTTTGCCTTCCTCTGACACTGTTTTGTTTAATTTTAACAAACCTGACTCTTACATTCTGAGGATGCTCAAGAATATAGATGTGGCCTTCAAATTTTCTTTTGTAGATAAGTTTTGTGATTGTAATGGCTGAAATAGTTACAACTTCCCAAGTCAGTATTCTTCCCCCTCTATTCCAAAAGGCAAAATGAAAGAGCCCTGACAGCTGTGGCTCAGTTGGTTGGGTGTCATCCCACAAACTGCAAGGTTGTGGGTTCTATTCCTGGTCAGGGCACATGCCTAGTCTGTGGGTTCAGTCCTGGTCATGGCATGTTTGAAAAGCAACCAATCATTGTTTCTCTCTCACATCCATGTTTCTTCCCCTCTTTCCCTCTCTTCCCCTCTAAAGTCAATAAGCATATCCTTGGGAGAGGATTTTAAAAGGAGGGGAACAATTCTAACGGCATTTCAGCTGCATGCTGGAGCTGGAGAATAAGCAAAGGGAGCATACACTGGCACCCTACAGCTTTATTCCCAATTCTACCATCATCTCACCACTTGAAGGAATTTTAGTTCTCACAGCTCTAATTTTTGTATTTGTAAAATGGGAATAATATATGCCATAGGCTTAAATAATGCTTGAAAATGCTTTTGAGATCACTGGTAAAGGAGAATAAAAAATTGCTACTCTGCACTGAATTTTGAAACTCAAACTAGAAAACAAGAGAAACCTACACTCTTTTAGCAACAAACCCATTGAGAAGGCATTTTCCTACTATTAAGCTGCTCGTTGTCATGACAAATGCTTTTTGGACTTTGATATTGTCAAGTATTTTGCAATTATTTCTTCTAATGGTTTTTACTCCATTTCTCCTGCGGATGGAACAACTAAAGAGAAAATCATTCAAATGCTGTCTCTAAGAGAGAGAAATTTTTTCCATAAAGGGCTAGCTGGTAAATATTTACAATTTTGCGGGCCACATGTGAACATGTGATTACATAAGAGCATGATCATGAATCATGTGCAATTGGGACTAATGAATACCACTAAACATCATTTATAATTTTCCCATAAAAAGTATTAGCATTACTTCCTTCTTTCATTTTATTTTAGTAATTATTCATATTTGGTCAGTAAATATTTAGGTAGGATTTGGTACCTAAATATTTACTTTTTTAGTGAAAAAGTCCATCATGTTTTAAAATAATAGTGTTGCTTTAGAGTTCTATTTGGCTTCCCCGAAATAATTTAAGTCAAGCTAGTTGACTGCAGTACCCCAAATAGAAGCCATTTTGTTTCATTCACATTTTCTATTTGGTTTGCCTGCTGCTTCATTACCTGTGTTTCCTCCTGAGCCTTTAGAGAAAATAATATTATTATTCCTTCAGTTGTGCAAATTGAAAACCTATTTTTAAAAAGCTATGTCCCAGCCATTTTGATTATTCTATTCTAGTCCCCTCTTCATTTATTTTAAAAAGAGAGACTATATATAAGCCCGCATCTCTCTCCTGAGAGCAGTTGTGGCAGTCTATTTTGTTCTTATTAACACTTTAACACACATTTCATTTTGTTTCCTTACTGCAGAGATAGTTTACCTTCCTGTTTACTTTTCTGTTTACAACCCATTTAAAGGAGTTTTGTCTAAAGTGCTTTACGTAAAGATTCCTGTCAGGTCTCCTTTTCAAATAATACAAAGTAGAAATAGAGAGTTTCACGACTTAAGCAGCAAGAGTTTACAAAATGGTAAAATTATTTGCTCCCTTGTGGTTAAAATTAAGATTTTTAAAACTATGGGCTTCTCCTTTAACTGAGATGAACTTTGTCCAACATTAAAAAAAAAAGAAGTTCCTCATAAGCCCATAGAAGTCAAACAAGCATGTTTTATTTTTAGCTAATGTAAAAGTAATTACACAGAGTATTATGTTACAGAGGTGAGAAAGACACTTAATTTTAATTTTTGACTCTAATTTTAAAATGATATGTTTAAGAGGCTCAGGAAGATGGCGGCGCAGTAGGAAGGAGCATATTTCGCTTCTCCCTACACACAGGAGAATATTCTGGCCGATTTACATTGGAACGGAGCAAACAGCCATAAAAAATACAGCATATTTGAAATCAGGATATCAAAACTTGCAGTGGACACTGAAACACCAGACAGTAAGGAGAGTACTTCAGAACAATAAGAGCCCAAGGGGCAGCTCGGACACCAGGGCCGGGTCTGAGGCCCAGGCTGGCTCCACAAGGCCACAAGATTAGGGAGGGAGCTGGGTCAACCACTCCCTCCCCAGCCAAACAAAGTTTTAGCTGCACTGGGATAACCCAGTTGCTTGAAATCTCACAGAGAGGAGTTGGGGTCTCAGTGGCAAACAAGCTGGCGGTGTGAACACCCACGCATATCCCAGGGAAGGACTGCATACAGGAGCTCACCTGATTGTTGGTGGCTGGCGCCATTGGGACAGCCACACACCTGAGCTCCCGGGACCTTTGACTCCCGGCACCCGAGGGGCAGCTGCAGGCATGGGCTTGCGGGAGGCTGGTGCCCATGGGTCATTTGGCTCCTGGCGACATTGAGACAGCTACGCGCCTGGGCTTGCAGGACCTCCAGCGCCATTGGAACAGGCGCGCGCCCGCGGGACAGCTGTTCTGCTGCTTGCCTGAGCTCAAGGAGCCTCCGGTGCCCGGTGCCGGAGGGACAGCCACACGCCTGAGCCCACCATCCATCGGGGACAATTGCGCGAGGATTGGCACCCGTGTGTGACCGCAGGTGGCTGCAAGATCATAGGCACCTGCGTGCAACTGGGATAGGCACACGCTTCCTCACAACTTACACCTGAGGCCCTGGGCGGAGAGGCCCAGGGCTAGCTCTCAGGACAGTAGCGCAAAGATAGCTGAGCACTGAACAGGGACAAAAGCGATACTGTCACCCCTAGGCCATTGCAGCCAGCAAGACCAGAAATACCAGCTCAGCAAGATTGAAAACAGCAAGAGTTGTTGGGGTTTTTTAATTTTATTTTTTTCTTTTTTTTTTCTTGTTGCTTTTTTCTTTTTTTCTTTTTTCTTTTTAAATTTTAACTTTTTTCTATTTTTTAATTATTTTTATCTTTTTTTAACCCCTCAATGCCCTTTGCTTTGCATACCTTCTTTCTTGCCTTATTCCTTCTTCCTTTCTTTACAATTTTATCTCTTCTTTCTTCCTCTTTTTTCTTTTTCTTTCTTCCCTTCTTTCCTCTTTTTTTTTTCTTTTTCTTCTCTTCTTCTCTTTCCATTTTTTCCTCTTTTCTCTTTATAAATACCCACAAGTAAGACAAAAACAAAACAACAACAACAAAAAACCAACCCTGGAACTATGAAAAAACCAGAGATGATCCCAAGGAGGGGGCATTTCAACAGATAAGACAGTGGAACCTGTGAACACCAGGATACCTGAAGCAGACAGCTCCACTGAATCTCACAGGTGTTCTACCACAGAAGATCACACCATAAACCCAGGGTGCCAGAACAGATCAATTTAAGAAGTTAAGGCTAATAAGAAGAACCTCAAAAACAATGGGAAGACAAAGAAATAATCCCCAAATGAAAGGAAAGGAGGAAGCCCCAGAAAGAATGCTAAATGAAACAGAGGCAGCTCAACTGTCAGATTTTGAGTTCAAAACAATGGTTTTCAGGAAGTTCCAAGAGCTCTCAATGAGCTACCAGAAACTACAGGGAAGCTGGGATGAACTCACTGCAAACTATATCAACATGAAAAAGGAAATAGAAACTATCAACAAGGGCCAAGAGGAAATGAAGAGTACAATTTCTGAACTGAAGAACACAGTGGAAGGAATGAAAAGCAGAATTGATGAAGCAGAAGATTGGATTAGTGAGTTGGAGGACCAAGTAGAAAAAAGCACCCAGAAAGAGCAAGAAAAGGAAAAGAGGCTCAAAAAGAATGAAGAGGGATTAAGAGAAATGCAAGACAATATGAAA
>PVKU01014341.1:0-23602 GCA_004027475.1 Anoura caudifer
GCAGGAGGGGTGCAGGGAGGGCGGCCACTGTGTTTTCTTTTCCTTGTTTTAAATAGTTAATGCTCTTGGAAGGGAGGACTAGACACAGGTGTAGAAATTTCGGCCAAAGTCTTATGCGAAGGAAGTAACCCACATGGGGGTGGGCAGCTTGGGGCCACAGTCTATGTCCTGGCTGTGGGTCACCCGGACAAGCTCCCCCAGGAGCTGCAGCACAAGGGTATGGGGTGCCACTGCAAGGGTCACTTGTGTCTCTGCAGCGATTTCCTCTTTCTCCTCTTGAAAAAACAGCAGCACCTGGAGAGGGGAATGAGGATGTAAAAAGTGGGCATGGGTGGGGCAGGGGCAAGCTGGGCATGGGGTACCAACTGGGCCTAGGTCATCTCCACCCCTAGATGCTGCCCTGGGTCTTACTTGGTGTCATCTGCCACCTCTACCTCTGCAGGCGCTGTGATGGGGGCATTGGAGTGACCAGCAGTGGGGTCGTCCGCATTCAGCTCCCCGTTGGTAGAGTTCAGCGCCTAGGTGGGTGGGTAGCAGGAGAGTCATGTGGGCCGCAATCGCCACCCCCCAGGGTTGCTGGCATCCTTGGCCTGGCACCTCACCTGGTTTTTGCTGTACAGCTGGGCTTTGTCCCTAGGCTGAGTTTGCGCAGGTAGGTCAGTGTGGACCGTGCCGATGGGTGTCGGCTGCAGGATGGGCAGGACAGGGTGCTGAAGTCCAGCACCGCTCTCCCCACGAGCCAGGGTTTCACCCAGATCTGCACCAAGGCTCTGGGTGCCTGGGGCCTCCTCCACATCCAGGCACAACCACCAGGTCCAGGGTCCAACCTCCCACACCCAGGGGCCTCCCACATCCAGGGGCCCCTGGATATGCAGGGCAAAGCCCCCCACATCCAGCGTCCTGCCCTGCCTCCCCCCATGTCCAGGCCCTACCCCCTGACATAAAGGGTAAAGGCTATACAATCAGGGTCCCACCTCCTCCACACCCAGGGACTGCCCACATTCAAGGGAAAGCTCTCCACCTCCAGAGTTCCCCACTATACCGAGGGTGAAGCCCCCCATGTCCAGGACCTGCTCCACACCCAGGCCCTGTCCCCACGTACCAGGGGCTTCCCAGCCCAGTCATATTCATAGTCAAACACGAAGCCGCTGCGGTCAAAGAGGTCGGTGAAGAGCTTACGCAGGTAGTCGTAGTCAGGCTTCTCGAAAAAGTCCAGGCGCCGCACGTAGCGCAGGTATGTGGCCATCTCCTCTGAGAAGAGCCGGCAGGGCTGGGGGTGGATGTGGGAGGGGGACATGCAGGGGAGGGGGCTGGGGGGCAGGAAGCAGAGGCACTAAGGGGAGAGAGCACTGGACGAGGGCTGCCTTTACCTGGGAAGCTCTCACAGAGCACCTCAATGGGTGTTGCCCGCTTGGTGTCCCCGATCTTCTGGTAGCGCTCCTTGAGTGTATCCGCCTGTGGGGAGAGTGGTCAGTGCCATCGCTGGGAGCCATGATGCTCCCACAATCCCACCCTGTGCCCTGACCCACCTTGAGCCCTTGCCAGGGCAGGCTGCCACGCAGGAAATACATGAACATGTGGCCCAGTGCCTCCAGATCGTCACGGCGGCTCTGCTCTGCAGGAGACGGCAGGTCAGCACGCTCCTCCCACCCCTCCAGCTCCCGCCTGTGTGCCACTTACCCTTGCCTAGGTGCGTGTTGATGCTCATGTAGCGTGCTGTGCCTGTCAGGCTTTTGTGCTCACGGTATGGGATGTGCTTCTTGGTCTCGGGGTCAATGTACTCCTTGGCCAGGCCAAAGTCGATGATGTGGATGGCGTGCTGCCGCTTGCTGCCCGGCCGCCCCACCAGGAAGTTCTCTGGCTTCACATCGCGGTAGATGAGGCTCTTGGTGTGCACATACTCCATGCGGGTGATCTGGGGGGTGGGTGGGCCAGTGTCCCCATCTGCCCAGGCCCTGCACGACCCCGCCCCCACCCCTCTCCCAGCCACAGTCCCATCCTGCCTCGCAGCCAGGGGTGCCACAGCCCAGCCCCGCACCAGCTGGATGGCGATCATGAGCACGGTCTTGAGCGTGAATGTGCGGTCACACAGATCGAACAGGTCCTCCAGGCTGGGCCCAAGCAGCTCCAGCACCATGGCGTTGTACTTCCCACACGGGCCGAAGTAGTAGACCTGAGGGACACCCTCTGCAGGCAAAGCATGCACAGATGCCTACAGGGGCCTGCAGGAGGCACCCACTGCCTGCCACTGGCCCTTGCACCAGACCCACGCTGCCCCACTGTCCCCATCTGGGTACCTGCGGTACTGAGCTGCTTGTAGAAGCGGTACTCTAGGTGCAGCTGCGGTGCCCGGGACTTGATGGGCTCCTGGAGCGACAACGATGAGGTGAAGGGTTACCTGGGGTGTAGCATGCCCCCTCCTCCTGCCCCAGACCCCACTTAGACAGACTCCGTGTGGGGAGAATCTCTGCTATTGGGGGAAGAACCTGGACTCACCAATTTGATAGCTACATATTCATTTGTATAGAGATTCTTTCCTGTGAAGGAGAGAGGAATCAGCACAGCGGGACCACCTGGCCCCCAATTCCCACCCCACCCCCAAGCAGGCGAGAGACCCTACATGACCTACCCGCCTCCAAGGGGTACCTCTTGTTCCCAGTAGCCCCCCCCTTGAACTTGGCCCTGTCCTCCCAAGTCCTGGGAGTGAAAAGGATACCCGCAAGATACCTGCACCCCTTTAGGTCCCCACTGCTCTGCATGCTCACATCCCAGGGTCCCACACTTACTGCTGCCCTCTCCTCCACAGCCTCCACCACCACCCTCTATGTACTCCTGACCCCAGCCCCCCACTTCACCCAGAAACTCCTCCTAACACCACCTCCACCCATTCAAGCAGCTATCCCCAACTCATTGGCAGGAACCTCCTCAACAAGCACACCAACGTGCTCCAATTCTCCCATCAAAATGGAGCGAAGACCCCAACTTGACCCACAGCCCTTCTTAGCACCCAATGCAGCAAAAGGAACCAAAGACATCCACGACCCCTAAGTATCACCCCCTTCCCTCATCGCTCTACCACCGGGGCCCCCATGGGTACGGTTCACTCAATGCATCCACATGCGGCCTGCAGACAGGTGGCCAATAGCCTGGACTAGCCCATATCCTCCCTCTGGTGCCCACCTAGTGGACTTCACCATGCCTCCCCTCCCTGCCCCCCTCCCATGGTTCATCCCAGCATCTTAATCCCTCATCCTCCCCATGACTGGAGTAAGGACCCCTGGCTAGAACCCCATGCCCACCCTGTAAGGTTTGTCATGACCTGCAGAGGACTTACCCCAGGTGCCCTGCGCCCTCCTTCTGCACCCCACTCTGGGACTGAGATCCCCACCCCCGTGTCAAGTATGTCAGGTGGTGAGACCCTGCCCACAGTGCTGGCAGGCAGGAGAGCCTAGGCTGGCTTCCCCAGGCAACAGAACCCAGGGTAGGGGACCAGTACCTTACAGGTCACACTAAGACCACCTGGGGCAGGCCTTGCTGAGCCCACCCACCAGAGTCTCCAGGTGCCCACTGAGAAAGAGCTAATGTACCCAACCTCACAGAACTGCACAAACGTGAGTTCCAGAACCTGATGAAGTCCAGTTTTCCACCTGTTAACGTTCTCTAATGCTAACAGAGCCCTAGCTGGTCCAGCCACCACTGCTGGGCAACCTGCCACATAACCAAGGGGCTGCCCCAGCCCCTTGTGTGCCTTAGCTAGTTACTGTGCAGTGCTGCGTATACCGAACTTCCATCCCTAGTCCAGCGGCCCCTCCCCGCATCATCCTGTCCTGCCTCTGCCGTGGCACCACAGTACTCCGCAGCACAGCCCTGCACTGTGTGTCTGCACCACTGTGCCTTACCTTGCTCTCTGCCTGCTGCAGCAGGATAGCTTGGCAGACATCTGCACTCTAGCTATTTCTGCCCCACCCACACGGCAGCAGACAGCAGACACAGTGTTCAACCTCAGAAGCTGAGGCCAGCGCTCCCCGGCGCATTAAACTGCTCCACTGGTCACAGGCACTGCCCATCCTGGCGTGCACCTAGGTGTCCACATCATTGGGACACCTGGCAGTGGGTATGTCTTCCACTCTGCTGTGGCTATTCTAGGGCCTTGGTTTCCATGGTGGTTCAGTCAGCTTACTGACTTTCTCAGAGTCCTGCAGTGTCCTGGAGTCTGCGACATCTCATACTAAACCACCTCATACACCCCGGAATGAACTTCTCCCAGAGATGCTTTGTGGCTCTCAGAGAGCTCGCCCAGCCTCTGTCAGATTTATTCTGGAAATGCCTGATGAATTTTGGCACTCTTACAATTAGCACTGTTGGCGTTCCAGTGGTGCAATCGGTTAGTGCATGGTACTTATACAATTAGCATTTTTTAAAAATCAGTACAGAAGTCTTTTATTTTTTTTTTTTTCAGCCTCGTCATGCCATGAGTTCACAGGAAATGGGTTCTGGCAGCTCAGGCTCCTTTCCACAGCCTGTTCCGGGCGGAACAGGCTGGCACTTCAGTGGAAACCCAGTGCCCTTCTTTTGGCTTTCTCCTTTTTCTGGTCGTTTCCCTTCACACGTCCGGGGAACTATCTCGACAGAGTGATTAATATGCTCAATACGTACACTAATTCTCTTGGCAAGACCCTTGCCCTTGTTTGTGTACAATGCCCACCGCATGCTGGGTGACACAGTAGACACTCCCAGTTCTGCTACGGGAACATTCGGGGGACACTCATTTTCGAACAGTGCCCATTCCCTCGATGTCTACAATGTTGCCTTTCTTGCAGATTCACAGGTATGTAGCCAAACGAACTCCATGTTTTTTAAAAGGCCTGGAGAACGTACAGCGGGTACTCCCCTCTTTCCTTTTGTGTTAGTCATTTTGGCGAATTACTGGAAGATGGCGGTTTCGGCCAAAAAGAGAGCTCTTACGATTAGCATTGTTTTTAACCCTTCATTGTCCATTGTTGCTCAAATGGAGAACTACAGCTGGCCTCTGCGCGGGTACAACCAGCGGCCTTGCTACACTCACCGCCACCCCCGCCACCGGCTTGCTGAGATTCCTCTCGCTGCCACACAGGCGTAATCGGGGACTGTCAGCTGTAGTTCTTCTTTCCCAATCTTTTTGCCCTTCATTTCCTCTCCTCGCCACTGTCCGCAAAGGGTGAGAGGAGGTGCCCAGTGGTCATAACACACAACTTTTCACAGACACCAACTACCAGGGCAAGCAAATCCTGCTTATCCTGGTTCCTAGGTTTCGATAAAAATAAGTGTGCCTGTTGTGTTCCCTGCAAACCCCCCCCCCCATTTTATGATGGAAGTTTCAAACACAGAAATACTGAAAGAACTATGCAGTCAACAGCCACACCCTCACCACCTAGATAACGCAACGAACAATCCACTGTTGGCTCTGTCGCATGACTATCAGGCATGAATCTCTGATTTGCAGATACATTTTGCAGCTGTCATTACTAGCCCCTAAAATAAATGCTCTAGCCTGCAGGTTAAGTTCAGTGTGTACTTAGAGTTGTTGTTTATCCCGTGGGAGGTGACAGTTACCCACGAAATGAACACATCTGAAGTGTGCCATCTGATGAGCTTTGGCCAACGCAAGACCCTGCGCACCCCTAACCCTTATCAAGACATAGGCTGTCCCCACCGCTCACACCCCTTCTTGGTCCACCCCCACCTGCACCGAGGTGGGGTCATCTGGCATGTTCTCTCCTCCCTGGCTCCTTGCATGTGGTGTGATGGGCTCAAGATTCCTGCGTTGAGGTGTGTCCATGGTTCCTGTTGATAGCTGAGTGGAGACCTACCCCACCAAGGAACACACCCAGTCAGCACAAGGACACCTGGGTTGTTTCCAGTTTTCTGTGACAGCAGAGCCGCAGGGAACATGGCCTACAGGCCGTTCTGTGGGCAGGCCGGTCACTCCTCCAAGCGTCACTGGCTTACACCGCATCGTGGAGCACAGCTCAGCCTGGCGCCTTCCGTGCTCCCTGGCCAGTCATCAATTGCCTACGTAATTGTACGTTTAACTCTCTTGCTCATTTTTAATTAGAGCGTCTGTCCTGTTATCAAGTTGTCATCTTTTCACGCATCCTGGACACCAGCACTTTGTCAAATGGTGCTCTGAAAATATTTCTTCCCGGTCTGTGTCTTGCCTACTAGTCCAGCTCTTAACATTTTGCGATAAACATTTTAAACATTCATGAAGTCTAACTGATCCTTTACAGTAAATGGGCATTTTATTGTGTCTCGGTGAAGAAATCTCACATTTTCGACTGCACATAAGTTCTAGGAGAGCCAAAGTCCTTGGAGTCCAGCCTGAGGTTAAAGTGAGTGCACATCTGAGTGTGTGTTTGTGCACACACAGAGGTACCTGAAGCCCACGGATTTAGATTTCTGAAGCAGTTCAGGTGCTCTGGGCTCTGAGAGGTTCACCAGTGCTCTTGCCACCAGTGTTAGTGGTGCACGTAGAAGGTGAGAGAGTCTGCAAGGGCTGGCAGAGAACGGCTCCCAAGGGCCTGTGAGCAGAAGGAAGATTCTGGAGGCCACACAAGATGGGAAGACACTAGAGATGAAGTCATCCAGAGCAGGGAGGCCTCTGTGAACTCCCCTAACCTTAGAAAGTGTCATTTAAAAAAATTTTTTTATTTATTTTTAGAGAGAGGGGAAGGGAGGGAAAAAGAAACGGAGAGAAACATCGACTGGTTGCAGCTCACACACCCCCAACCAAGGGACCTGGCCTGCAATTCAGGCATATGCCTTGACCAGGAATTGAACTGGTGACCTTTCAGCTTGAGGGACAGAGCTCAATCCACTGAGCCACAACAGCCAGGGCATGAACTTCCTTAACCTTAGGCTAAAAACCCAGAAGGCACACACATGAGGCAACTCCAGCCCATGAGTAACATCTGCTTGTAACCTGCCCTAACAAAGCCAAAATCAGTTTCTGATGGAGTTAAGATAAGTCGTCAGTACAAACCTCAGACTTAAAAGTCTGTGACATGTGGCACCCCTCATAATGTCCAATGTCCAATGAAACATGACTAGACACATAACAATGAAGAAATGAGGGCTATAACAAGAAAAAAGTCAAAGGAACCACATACGTGGGCATTAAAAAAAAAAGATTTATTTATTTTTTTAGAGAAAGGAAGGGAGGGAGAAAGAGAGGGAGAGAAACATCGATATGTTTCTCGATGTGGTTGCTTCTTGCATGCCCCCTACTGGGGACCTGGCCCACAACCCAAGCACGTGCCCTGCATGGGAATGGAAATGGCGACCCTTTGGTTCGAAGTCCGGCACTCAACCACTGAGCCACACCAGCCAGGACGTAGGCATTTTTAACAGGTACAAGCATGCTCAAGGATTTAAAGAAAAAGACGGGCAAAATGAACAAGCAGATGGAAAATCTCAACAGAAAAATACAGGAGTCAAATGGAAGTGAAAAATACTGTGTATGAAATAAAAAAATTCACTGGATAGCTCCAACGATAGACTGGACACTACAATGCAGAGAAGAAAGGTGAACTTCCAGCAGGGCAATAAAAACTGTCCAGACAGAAACAAAGAGAAAAAGGCCAGAAGACCATGGAAAAGAGCTTGAGGAACTGGGGGACAGCTTAAACACCCCTATCATCATATGTATAATTGGAATCTGAGAATGAGAAGACAGTGAACTAAGGCAGAAAAAAAAAAACTGAAGAAATAATGGCCAAAGTTTTTTCCAATTTAATGAGAAAGTGTCACTACACAGATCCACGAAGTCCAGTAAACCCCAAGAAGGATAAACCCTAAGAAAACCACACCTGAACAGTGCAGAATCAAAACCTGAAACCAAAGAAAATCTTCAAAACAAAGGAAAACAGACACTTTAGATACAAGGGTACAGTGCTCAACGTTAGTCCCCGAGGAAATGCAAATGAAATCCAGATAGCACTTCATACCTACTACAAGAAAAAGCCTGACAACCCCAAAACGTTGGTAAGGATGTGGGGTACCCAGAACTCCCATATGCTGCCTGCAGATGGAAGTGCACAACCACCCCGAAAACTGACCCGGCACACCTCCCTGGCGACCCAGTTCTTTAACAAACACCCACACACAAGCTCTGGAGAAGGACGCTCAGGGAAGCTTTATCCACAACAGCCCAAATCTGGACCCCGCCCAGCATCCCTGAGTGGAACCGATGAACAAAATGAGGTGCAGTTGAACAAGTGGACAGAGTAACAAAGAGCCACTAGCTACTGGCACATGTAAAACACGGACACTTTAAAAAATGCACTGAGCAAAAGCAGCCATCAGAAAAGAACACATGCCTCAACTTTCAAAAAAATGTTTCAAGCCGAAAGCTGCTGTGCCCCACAGCCCCCAACATGTGTGTCTGTGCTGGCCTGGCCTGTTCAGGCTGCTGTTCCAAAAGCCTAAGACCAGGACCCATGACACTTGGTCCCCAAAGCTATACAGGGCACGCTTCCCTAGGCTGCAGATCAAGACTAGGCCCAGGGACGTGTGCACATCAAGTTTGCATGTGCATGCATATGCCCACATGCTCACACACATGCACACCCTAATGCGGAAGCAGGGTAGCTCCATCCAGGGGAAGCTGAAGAGGTGGCCATGGTGCTGCTTGGGCCCCTCCGTGCAGGCCAGGCTAGGGGCATGGGGCCACATGTTCTGGGGAGGTGCCTGGCTCTCCCTCTCCCGCTGGTCTCAGTTACTGATGCGATAGCCAAGTGCCCACCCTGCATGCCCCTCCCACCAGCAGAGAGAGTTGGGCCCCAGCCTGATAGCTCCGAAACTCCAAACCCAGGGCCACTCACAGCTCCTGACAGGCAAATGCAGAGCAGGAGCTGAACTTGTAATTGCTCCAGTTTAGACACTGGCAGCACCCACATCAGCCCTCCTGTGTGTTGCTCAGACCCCTCAACAGAGCTGGCCCTCAGACACACAGGGGCAAGGCCAGGAGTCTACCCCCCTTACCCAACCTCCTCCTTGGGGAACAGAAACTCACACGCACTTACCTGTGTCCTGGTTGCAATAATCAGGGAGGCTGCCTGTAAGTGGCTGTGACCCCACTGGGCAGCATTCCCCCCACCCCATCCCTTGAATGCAAATAAGCGGGGCTCACCTAGCCGGAGCTCCCCGAAGTTGCCACAGCCTATCTTCTTCCCGACCCGGAAGTTGGGGCCCACCATCAGGACCCCAGAACTGGTCCCCGTGCTCCGGACGCTGTGGCTGGTCCGGCCGCCAGCCTTGGACATTCTCCGGCCCTCCTCCGACTCCCCTTTCCCTCCTTTCTTGTCAAAATCCATAAGTTTGTGGTACCCTGGCCTCTCCACGGTGACTCTGCTGCTGTACAAATCCCGGGTCTGTGGAGACCTGAGGTCGCAGGCGGCTCTTCGGGGCTAGAACACCATGGCGCCTAGAGGACTCCTGGCTAGTGAGACGTGGGTGCTTGCAAGGGCCAGGCCGCAGAACTCCTCTCAGTGGCCTCAGGGTCGCACGCAGGGAGAGGACACATTCTGCTGATAGGTCTTGCTGCCTCAAATCTCGTGGCTCCCAGCTGGGGAGAAAACAGAGACATAGGTTATAAGACTGAGACCCACCCACCTACCTGCCCACAATTCAGCCCAGGGTCCAGAGCACAGCCCAAGAAGGCTGGCACAGTAGGATGGCATTCTGGACAGATACCTGAAGGCACAAGCGTGGCTTGTGATTTTTTTTGGGGGGGGGCAGAGGCCACCATGAACACCACATGTCAAGGCAGTGTAAGATGCGTGCTGGCCCGCAACACAGCTTGAGGACAACTGCACTATAAAGAGTGACAGCCAATTAAGTGACAGAGGCCCCAGAACCAGGAAGAGAGCCCTAACCTGGACGCAGAAAGGGGCAGGAGCCACCCAGCACACAAAGCCCCTTCCCCTAAGCCAAGAGGACGTTCCTCTGAGGAGGGAAGACAGACCAACCACAGAGCACTGCCCACTGACTGAGTGCCTGGCCAGCTATAGACATAACAGTGACTTGGACACAGTGACACCATGAGGCCTTGGAGGTGAGGACCCCAGGGGTATCTCAACGCACGATATGGGGCTCCCTCACCCTGAGACAGGAACAAAGCCCTGGGAATGATGAAAGTAAACAGAAGTAGGGAGCCTCTGAGAAACAGGCCAAGGACAGAGCCTGCTCTTGGCCTTTTACTCCGGTTCTGGGAATGGCTGGCCCCAAGCCTCAGAGATAGAAGGGGCAGGTACTCCACGAAGGGGAATCCCGGCCATGTGCTCACAGAGAGGAGGGACCACAAGACAGCAGGGACCCAGAGGCGCAGTACACGCATATACCTTCCTGTGCTCTCACATATGTGCATACCCCCTCCTGTGCTTATACACCCACATACACACATACCCTTCCCCCATGTTCACACGCATGCACCACATACATATGTCCACACTCTCCCAACACTTGGCAGTTCTCTCCAGAGAGGCTGCATGCATACTGGGCACAAGGAGGTGCCTGACCTGCACGTGACCCTTGGGCCTGAGCACAGCCAACATGGAGAAGGGATGTGCCCTGCAAATAATGGAGGTTCTACATGTGTCGGTCCTGGCACCACGCAGGCTGTGGCGAGACAGTAGCCAGCCAGGAATGAAGACTCTGGCACACTTGCTGCCCTACCTGGGCCTGTGACATGACCCCAATGACCCCTACTGCAGAATGTCTGGGCTCCAGGTAGCCCCTTACACAAGCCAGGTGTGCAGTCACTGGAAGGGAGGTGAAGGGCCTGATTCCTCCTCAAGGACACCAGCCCCTGCCCCGCTCACCCCACAAACAGGAGCTGCCACCCAAACCCAGTGGGCAGCAGAGACTCACAAGGACTGTGGGAGGTGCTGCCCCCCACCCAGCCACATGGGGGCAGTCTGGGTCCTCTCCCAGCTGCTCTGAGCCAGATGGGGGGGGGGGGGCGGGGGATTGCACGGAAGAAGTCCAAGGCGGGGCTAGGGCCAGAGCTGAATGCCCAGCCCAGCACACCTGGGTGGGAGCAGGTGACCTAAGGCCTAAGGGGAAGGAAGTGTCTGACCTCAATACAGGCGCAGAAGCTAAAAGTAATTATACTGGAGGAGAGGACTTCCCATTCCTTATCAGGCCTCAACCACACCAGGAAATGGCCCCCATTTCCACGCCCCCAGCCTCCCCCAGAGGGAAGGCCCTCCAGGGTAGTGGGCTCCACGTGGACCCTCACAGCCAAATTCAATTTTGTGCTAAAATGATCCCCAGAAGGCCCCTGGAAGCTGCTGTCCCACCCACGTCCACACTGAGAAGGTCTCGCAGAGAACGCTCCATTTCAGGGCTATCTGTGCTCCTCTGTCAATGCGCACCTCAGGGGAGTTACCTGCCCTGTTCTTTTTGGGGTCCTCCATCTTGTCAGGGCCAGGGGCTGGCTCCCCTGCGGGGGCCCCAACCCCCTTCTCTGACCATCTCCAGTCAGTGATGTCACAGTCCCTGGCTGAAATCACCAGCACAGCCCCAGGGCAAGTCTGAGGGAGCTGTGGGCAGCCTCCCTCCCCGGGGAAGGGCCCCTCACAGGCTGCACAGCGGACCCCACTGTGAGTACAGCCTGGGATGCACCCAGACTCAGGTGATCCTGGCTACAGCCCCTTCTCAACAATTCTGGACACAAGCGTGCGTCCCCCCACAGTGGGAGCCCACCTCTGCCTGGGGACTTGGTGACACATAGAGGCAGGACCTCCTTCCCAGGATTCATCTGGGTCCAGCAACATGGCACCCCAGATGCCACGATGAGCTCCCAATGTGCCACATCCTGGCATCTGCACACTGCCCCCCCCAGAGGGACACAGATGGGGGAGACATACCCACCCTGGGGGCCATGCAACATCACGTCATGGCAGAGAGAAAGGAAATGCCCCATGATGACTACACAGCGACCAGCTGCCCAGCCTCTAGGGACAAGGTCAGTGTCAAATAGGATTAAGCAGAAACTGGTCTTAGAGCACAAAATTATAGACCAAGGGTGGTGGCAGGAAAACGGCCAGACCTGGAGGGTGGGGGGTGATGGGTATCATCAGCAGGCAGCACAGACATGGCACTGAGTGTGGCAAGCAGGTGGCCTGAGGTCATGTATCAGTGACCCAGGGTGTGGGCACCAGTCAGTGTGCCCCAGAGGGCACGCAGAGTTCCTGTCTGAAGTCCTGACCAGACTGGATGGAGGAAAAGAAGCAGGCCCATGAGAAGGGATAGTTGTCACAGCACCCATCACGGAAAGGTGGACTAGATGCGTCAACATTCTTGGGAAAGGGCCAGAGATCCACAGGCGATGGTCACGAGGTGGCATGATGCTCCCACACAGTTCAGGAAAAGCAAACACAGCCACAGGTGGCAGTGAGCCCATGAGGACCAGAGGAGATTAAGTACTTTCCTCACACGCTTTCAACAGACTTGAAATGTTTCCAAAATTAAGATTACAAAAAGACAAGGTTGCTACTACAAACTCTGCCACCTCAGATCATGGCAACCAAAGACCAAGCACAACAGTCTGGGTTGTAAAAGTGCGCCTCCTGAACAGGTGCAGACATGGGAGCGACCTCAACATGTGGCAGCTCTGGAACTGGCTGGCACTGACTGCAGGCACCGGCTGTGACTCCTGATGGGCTCCACTAGAACCTGCTGCAACACTGCAGAGAACACCAGAGGGGACAGAGTTCATTGGGCAAATGTAGGTAACTTGGGCTGGGCCATGGGCCCACAGGCAAGAGGTGGGGGAGCACTGTACACTCCCACATTTGGGCATATCTGAAAATGTCCTACTAAAGAACTGAGAGGAGAAATACAAGGGGGACTGGGAGACAGTCAACAGGGAAAGCAGGCTTCTGCCCGGGGATATGCTGCTTGATGACAGACACTGGTTGCCACCTGGGGCTTGTGCACACCGTCCTGGACAGCGTATGCCATTATCTCAGTGTGTGCTCCTGACAGCTGCTCTCTCCCCACAGGCCCCACAAACACCTGGTCAAGCCCTCATTGCACCTTACACTGAGGGATGTCCCAACCCATGTGACAGTCTCTATTAAGGCCAGACCCATCCTGGGCATTTCTGCTACATGGTGTAACTACAGTTCCAGCACTATATCACTCCTTCGTGTGGGCTGAGATGTGTCTCCAACAAGACAGTTCCTAACCCCGGATGTCTGGGCATGTGACCTTATTTATAAATTAGGGTGGGTCCTAATCTGTAACTGGTGTCCTTATCAGAAGAGGAGACAGAGACACACAGGAAAGGAAGGTCATGTGACAATGGAGGCAGAGACTGGAGAGATGGGGCCACAAGCCAAGGAACTCTGGCAACCACGAGAAGCTGGAAGAGGCAGAAAGACACCATCCTCCACCCAATCCTCCTAGAGAAAGTGTGGCCCTGTGACAGACAGCTTATCTTGAACTTCTGGCCTCAAAGGACTTCTCGGTGGAGATGCCTGACCAGCACCCCAGCAGGAACATAAGAGTCAGTCAGTGTCAGCAGTGAGAAGCTGTGAGGACAGTAGGGACCCCAAGGTGACAGATGGGCAAGGCATGCATGTCCTTCAGTGTGATGAATACTAGAAAACCTAAACTGGGGACATGCCGCAGGACACCATGCCAGTCCGGGGCACCCACACAGGGAAGAGGGAAAACCATCTCAGCCAGAAGGGCCTAAGAGTGGTGACGCCAGAGAGTCATGTGTGATCCTGATGGGGGCCTGGGGAAGAGACAGGCTGTCAGGGAAAACTGAGGAGAAATCCAAGTAAATATGGACTTTACTTACTAATGACGTCTCAGTCCTGGCTCATCGGCTGTGATGAAGGTACCACACTGGCAGAGGGCACAAATAGGGGGTGGGGACGTGGCAATGTGCATCCGCTTCACAGTAATTCTGTGAATCTAAAACTGTTCTAAAATAAAGTTTATTTTTAAAAACCCAAACCTACAATCTCCTCTGGTGGCCTCCTTCCTGCCCTTCCCTCAAGCACACGTGCATAGTGCCCACTCACAGTCCCTACTCAAATGTCACCAGTAAGGGCACCCCCCAAGCCCACTGCGACCCACCCCTGAACCCTTCAGCCATGGGCAGCACATACTTGGTCACCGTGCACCTGCCCCTTAACAATGAGCTCCTCAAGGACACAGAGGCTTTTTGTGTGGCACCACACAGGGACTCAGAGAGTGGTGAACAAGTGATATGAAACAGACCAAGAGATCCAAGAGAAAGCGGGCAAAGCCACAGAAGGGATGCAGATGGCCTCACAGATGCACAGCGCTCTGCCTTTCCAGTACACACGAAGATTAAAGTAACAGAGAAGCTCTCAGTTCTCAGCCCACTGGGGTTAGAAAAGAAGTAACATTCAGTAGTGGTGAGAGTGTAGAGAATGGGGACTTTGATTTTTAAACAGGAACAATGACATTTAGGTAAATGAGGCTCTCTATCCAGGCCACACAACCGAGAGAAATAGCCGAAGCAGCACTAGCGACAGCCATGCAGGTACAGCCATGTCCCCGGAGGGTTAGGAAACCACCCATGCACAGAAAGGAAGCGGCAGATGGTGCAGCCCCACAAAGCTGTTCCTGCAGGTGGGCAAAAGTCCAGGAAGCAGTCCCCGGGGCTGGGCTCCATGGCAGTACCCATCTCTCTACCCTTCCCAGGCCTGAATCCACTTTCCTTCCTCCCTGTGAGCACAACGAAAACAATACTTTTGCATTTCCTAAACTCAGCCACGGTGGGGAAAGGAGGGTGGGAAGGGTGCTCTCAGCCTCCTGCCTCCCCTCCAGAGCTGTCAGGGTTGGGTGGTGTGAACAGATGCAAAGCTTAGGAACATGCAGGGTTGGAGACTTCACAGCTGGAACCTCTGGTGCGATCTACGTTGAAGGAAATCAAAGGGCCCCAAGACACCTGCAAACTGGCCAGAGTGCATGGAAAGTGATACTGCCTAGCCCCCAATTTTACTGGGGTGGACCAGCCCCAGCATCATCTATAGGGGCTGGCCCTCCTCAAGGGCCTGACCATTTCCAGGATGGGGACAGGGTCTGCCAGCTCCCTCGGAGTAAGAAGACACCCTTCAAATCAGACACATCCCCCAGAACTGGACATGTCACTGGGCTGAGGGCCAGACCAGGAGGATGGCCCAAGTCAACACCAGAAATGCTAGGCAGCTGTCCTCCCAGAAGGGCAACCCAGCCCAGGCCCAGCACGCCTGCCTGGGACCTCATATCAGCGCCCCGCTACAGGCCTCCCTCCCAGACTCCATCACAGAACCCTCACCCAGAGCTCGCAGAAGCACCACTTCAGGACCAGACTGCGACCTGGCTGGAAGGTGATAGGCAGGAGTGGGTACACCCTGGGACAGAGGGAGACCACAGCCACTCCCCAGGGGACGTTGGTCTATTGTGCCAGGTCCCCTTTATAAACAATTGTGTTTTCAGGGGTCTGGAGGGATCTCAAGAGTGAATGGCACCCACCTCTTGGGTGCTGAGTGGTTGTTCAAAAGCAGTCTTTATGATCTGCTGTGAGGTTCGCTTTCTTCAACATGCACGCCTTGTTTTTGCTACTTAAAAATACCAAGAACAGGATGTTGGTTTGTGGTCTCACTTGCCGGGACACCAGGTCCTGGTTCCTTCAGTCACTTGAAGACTCAGACACACCTTCTTGAGAGAGTAGTGAAGGGTGTCTGGTCATGAAACCTGCCATGGCCAAAGGCCACAGGCTGGAACTCTGTCTGACCATCTGTGAAAGTCTCAAAGTGCAGGACCCTGCCTAGTGCAGCCGCAGTGACTAGAGCACCAGGACCGGCTCAGAACTTCTGACTTTCTGGAAAGTGCAGAGCAGCGGACAGATGGGATTCTGAGCATTGCTTAGGGTTCCCAGACTCTGAGAAGGCAGAGCTGCCTCGATAAACCGTCAGAGCCCAGGACAGGACAGAACCGGCCCGAAGAGAAGCCAGGGCACAAACACTGAAACATGAATGGGAGGGCGGGGGTTGAGGGATGTGGAGAAGTGAACCTTCCTCCGTGACAGGCAGGATATAAAATGGTGCAGCCACTGTGGGAAACAGGTGGCAGTTTCTCAAAAAAGTTCAACAGAGATACCAATAACCCAGCAACTCAGTGTGTGCCCAAGAGAACTGGAGACAAACACCTACACAAACCTGTGCATAATACTTACACAGTGCGATTTACAAAGGCCAAAAGGTGGACACAGCCCAAAGGTACATCACCTGATGAACAGTTAAACTGCCCCATCCACACACTGGAATATTACTCAGCCATGAAAAGGAGCAAAGCTCTAACTAACGCTCACTACAACGTGGATGGACATTGAAAACATGATGCTCAGTGAGAGGAGCCAACACAAAAGACCACATAATGTGTGATTCCATTTATGTGAAATGTCCAGAACAGGCAAATCCACAGAGACAGGAAGTGGATTCCTGGTTGCCAGGGGCTGGGGAGTAACTGCTAAGAGTTCAGAGTTTCTTTGGGGGTAACGGAACATTCTAGAACTAGACAGAGGTACTGGCTACACAACGCTGAATATACTAAAAGTCACTGAGGTGTCCACAGTGAATTTTATGGTCTGTGAATTATATCTCAAATAAAAATGGGGAGTATATAGTATCTCAGTAAAGCTGTTTAAAAGTCACAGTGAGCCCTGGCTAGGTAGCTCAGTTGGTTAGAGCATTGTTCCAACACGTCAAGGTTGTGGGTTCGATCCCTGGTCAGGGCACATACAGGAATCAACAAATGAGTGCATAAATAAGTGGAACAACAAGTCAATCTGGTTTTTTTTCCTCTCTCTCCTAAATTGATGAAAAAAATTAAAAGTTAAAAAAAGTCACAATGAGTGTGGCTCCGGCTGGCAGCCTAGAGAGCAGGGTTGGTCCCCGAACAGATCAAAGTTCAGCCGGCATGCAGGGTGACTGGCAGAGCCACTCGCCTACCCTTGGGCCCTCGTGGAACAGGCCTCTGTCACAAAGGAACCAGAGGTGTATACCCAAAGAGAGTAACAGGCACAGAAACTAGCCGGACAGTAGGAAGAGAAGGAGGGGCTGACTCCTGGAGGCGTGAGAGCTTGATACCAACATGCTAGCCTCAGCCCTTCCCAGCAGCCCCGAGTGAGGCCTGAGAGTGTGCAGAGGACCCCCAAACCAACCAGGACAGGTCTGGTCCCCAGGTCTAGGAGCTCGCACAGCACACCCAGAGCTTCAAACCTGGTCAAGATGACCGCATGGCTCCCACTCACTGGCGCACACACAGGGCTCACGCACATCTGTAAACACACAAGGCTCAAGCCTCAGGGGACTCAGCGAGCCAGCCTCCCTGGGCACATTCTGGGGCACACCCTCCTTACACTGGTGGCCCATGTAGCACTGGTGACCAGTTAAAGACCTGGATACCCCAGAGCTACCCAGTCCTGTCTCTGGCCACAGATGCAGCGATGCAGCTGTCTCATACTGGAGAAGAGGCAGTACCCCAAATTTGGTCCCCCAAGATCAGGCCTGGGGCAGAACAGGACCTAATGCCTAGAAGGCTAGATCAAAGTCACCTGAGGCACAGCTAAAATCCCAGATTTCTAGCCCACCCCAAATATGCTGGTGCAGGTGGCCAGGTGGGGCCTAAGGACCTACACCAAGCAACTGGGCTAGGAGCCACCACTTGGCTGAGGTTCCACCTCCCACCTGGCCACCCAGCCGCCCACCTCAAACCTAAACCCAAGCCCAGCACACCCACCCAGGCATAAACGTGCAGGCACCCCATTACCACTAAAGCCTAAGAAGCAACAGACAACTTCGAGTGTAAGTGTATCCCATGCAGTATTTGGGACATACTTATACCAAGCCATTTTGGGTTGTCTGAAACTCAATTTGGATGCACACCTACCATGCCGTATCTTGCCACACCTCTAGGAAGCTGCTTTAGAAGCTGCTCTGCTCCTGCCACCTGGCACTCTCTGGCTAAGGCCTATTTGGGAAGCACACAGCCCACAACAGGGCTGACAGACCTACCAGCAGGACCTGCTGGTCCCAAGGACACTATTTTCTATTCAAATCTGTGTATTTCTTAAAACCAAGCATTTCCAATGAAAATTTAATGTCCAAATACTGATGAACTCTCAGTGTAAAATACACACTCAAGAAAGAATAAGCTCTTTCTTACCCATTACATGTTTAAACATATCACGTTGAATAAAATGCATTAAGATAACTTTCACTGGTTGCTTTTGGCTTCTTAATGAGGCTACTGGCATACTGGTAAGTACCCACAGGACTCAGCCCTTCCTCAGTGGTAGCCCTTCCCGAGGCTACCATTCTCACCGGGGATCTTGAATACCTGTCCCTCCCAAGCAATCGTCACTGCCCATGAGCCTAGTACCACTGTGACCCTATCAGACAGGGACGCTCAAACTTGGGTCTGAGCAGCACCTGATGTTCCCACCACAGTCCACCGGGTGAGGGCACAAGCCACAAAGTGCACTAGGGCCAGCAGAGCTGGACCTCCTGCTTTAGAGGGAGGACAGCAGAGCAGCTGTCCTGTCCACTGTGCTATGTGCTCTCCTAAAACAGGGTCTCCTAATCAGCTACCTGGCTGCCTCCTGTCTAGCAGGTGTCCAGAGGAACAGAGTGCCCCATCTGTATAGGAAGCCAGAGAAAGCAGGGCCACAGGTGTAACCCACCCCTGACAGCCTGGAGGTGGGAACAGGGCCAGGAGGATGCAGAGGAGCCCAGGGGCCTCATTCCCAAGGGCAGAGCAGCAAGGCTGGGGGCACCAGCACCCCCCTTCTTCCTTAGCCTTCCAGTTCCTGGAGACAAGAGCAGGATGTTCTTTCTGGGCCTGACAACCCTCTGTGGTTGTCATCACTAGAGCTGCTGCGAGGAAAACCCCGTCCCTGGGAGGTCCCTGAGACCCAAGGCGGCTTCACACACTGCATGAGAAAGGCTCTGCAAAAAACCAGTCCAGGAACCTTTCTAGAAGCAGTGAGGCCCAGGGGTCTGTGTCACTCTCTCCATGAGTGACTGTGTTCTGTGTGGGATTCCTACTCTCCCAGGCACCCCGTGAACTTGGAAAAACTTGAGAGGCACTGGCTTAGCTGAGGAATAAGTCTAGAACCCCGCCCACAGGCCTCTGAGCTGCTAGGCTCTCTCCTTGCTGGGTAGTCAAGGCTGCTCCCTGGGGCGACCACTGGGTGCCCACTGTCCATCACGTGCCCACCAGCCTGGCCCTGCCAGGACCACAGCAAGCAGAGGCCCCCATGATGGACAAGTCACACTTGCCAACTCAGGGTTACCTCCAAGACAAGGTCCCCATGGAGGCTGAGGGCCCTATAGAGACACTGCCCCAAAACTCCATATCCTCAGAGAGTGATTTCTGCATAAGACATAGTTACCTTTAAGTACATCTTTTTAAACACTCTAAGGTGAATCGTGAACCAACACAAAGTCATGGCACGTAACGACATGTTATACAGGTTTCTACCTTCTAAGCAGCAACCACCTGCTCCAGGGCCACCTCAGACCCCACCATGGCCTAGGACAACTCAGGGTGACCCAGGACTATCTTGGGCACCCGGCCTGCACCTGGTGGGAGAGGCTCTGAGGAGGACAGGACCAAGGACCACGGGTGCTCTTCCAGTCTTCCGAGAACATCCTGCCAGACCACAGGTGGTGAACACAAGGCCTGAGGGCCGAATCCGGCCCTCCACCTTATCATATCCGGCCCAGCACCTTTTTTCAACCCAGTGGCAGCACTGAGTTCCTTGCCCCTAGTTAAGGAGTAGTTACATTTATACAGTCCTAAAACTACATTCAGCCCTTTGAAGGCAACCACGAGGCCGATGTGGCCCCCAGAGAAAATGAGCTTGACACCCTTGTGCCAGACTCTTGCTTTTGGAGGGGGACCTGCTACAAGGACAGAAGTCCTGCCCTGCACAGCCAGTGAGCCCTGCATTCTCTGGCCTTCATCTATAGGGGTGACTATACCCCAAGTAAGCAGTGCCTGCCCTGCTCTCAATGGGAGGGCATTCTTCTCACATGCATGAGCACTGCCATGCATGTCCTCCCTCCTCATCAACATGTTTCTGCAGGGGTTGCCGTTATAACCTAGGAGCAGACTGCATCCCACACCTAGTTCACTACTTCAGTTGACTCAATGTAGGCCGACAAGACCTTACAGCAATGAGGCTGCTTTTTACCGTTATGTGGCCTCCAAATGCGGATGCCACTGAACTCCTAGATGAGAAAGGACCTGTGCTGAGGGGGCTGGCTTGAATAGGGGAAGGCTCTGAGGAGGGGCCCTCACATTGCCCTAAGGAATTCTAGGGGAGGGGACCCCAGACAGGATCTGGAGAGGGTCTTAGGTGACAGCAGAGCCAGGTGGGGGCACAGTTGGGCTGGGCCCCAGAACCATGGCACCCTGTTTACCAAAAGGCCTTGCCTTGCTCATCCATGTACTGAGGACTCAGGAGGGTACCTAGCACGGCTCTACAAAACTCCCAAATGGGGAGAAGACAGATGCAGAGCTGCCTGAGGCAGGGGCCTTCTAGATCAACTAGGCCTCAGCTCAGGAACCCACAGCAGTAGCACTATAGACATACACCGCCTGCAGGGACAGTCCCCACCAGGCAGCCAGGACTCAGGACAGCAAGGCCTCCACTGAACACAACAGCGGCCACTGACAGAAGATGAAGCCCCCATTACTGCTCCACCACCAGAACCAGATCCCAACCACATGCTGGGCTCCTTCACAAGGACCTGACTTCCCCTTCCGGTATAAAACGAAGGTAGCCAACCTACCCAAAACCACCAAGGCCTGAAGTCTGGTGGCCCCTGGCCACATTATAACCTGTGCCCCACTGCAAAGGTGCCCCGCCTCTCCTGCCCCACCCATTCACCCCTGGGTTTTCAGAGCCCAGAAAGGATATGCCAAAATAGGGACCCAACCTCACCACAACTACACTGATGAAGAATCCTGCTGCTCCTGAGGTGGCCCAGGGCAGCTCCTGGGGACCCAGAAGGGACAGCAAAATTAACCATGGGACAAGTAGTATCCCAGGGCAGATGCCACTGTCCCTAAGTTCAACCAGGGACCTTGCAGGGACCTTGCTCGGACCTACCAGTAAATCCCCAAGGACACAAGTGGCTCCACAGCTGTCCAGGATGCCTCTTGGCTGGCATGCTTCCCAAATTACTGGTTGGTGTGCTGGCTCCCCCAAAGCTAGGGTGAGCACATAGGAAGGTTTTCAGTTTCAAAAAACCTCACCTGCTTCCTCTTGCTATCCAGAGAAAATTACTACATAATCAGGACCAGCGTCAGATGGAGCCAGAACCAGCCATTAGAGCAGTCAGTCTGCACAGGCTGGTTGTCACAGCACAGGGACACCCTGAGCCAGGTAATGAGATGCCCGTCCTCATCTGCTACAGAGAAATCAGAGGGACTGGAAGCAGACAAGAAGCCACTTTACAAGAAAAGGGCTGACTGCCAGTGGTACACAGACAAACCAGACCTGTGACGTCCCTGCCGCTGGGGTAGAGAGCCGCCCCACCCCTGTGACATGGTCACACCTCCACCTGCAACAGACCCTCTGCAGGTGGCCCTCTAACCTGGGACTGGGCCCACACCCAGCGCCCCAAGCAGCCCTACTATTCCATTCCTGAGAGACATGGCCAGAGAACCTCAGGGAGTGGGGGGGGGGGTGCGCAGTGCAAACACTTGGGCCCTGGGATGGCATCTGCAGATCCTGCACCAAGCCCCTGCCCATCAGCCTGCAGAGCCCAGAGTGGTTCCCTTCTCAGAGCACAATTTGGTGGAGACATGACGAAAAACAGAAACTAACTACTGGCAACCACAGCAAACTTCCCCCTTTCAAACCTGTGGGCCTGGCTCACAATCTCTTCTTCACTGGGGTGACTCTATCACTTGTGGTGGCACCCCTTCCCTGATCAGAGCAGCTCCTGGCAGGTGGTTTTCCCTTCAATGAGAGCCTTTGTGCTCCCCCACTCATCTCACTCTCACGAAGCTGGGCTGGCAAACGCCAAGGGAGCCTGTGTGAGCCACCCACCCAAGCAGGGTCAGAGGACCCAGGGAGCCAGAGCCACACCAGACAGAACACCACCGGATGGACATGCAGCCACTCCTGGAGTCCAACAATGGCCAGGCCTGGGTGCCCTTGTGGAAGCAACTGGGGAGAAAATGCCAGACTCCACCTACACGCAGGAAACCCTCCAGGGCCATCTTCTTCCAACAATGCTGGGAATAATTCAGCTGCCCAGAACCTCCCAGGACAACAACCTCGACATCACTGCAAGGCTTTCTCTTAGGCCCCCAGCCACTAACCCCTGGAAGAAAGTTGGGGTAGAGGGAGCAGGGGAAGCACTGTCCCAAACAAGGCAGGAATTAGTGGTGGGATCGGTGTGGCCAGCAGAGGAGGTTCACAGACCTCCCACCACCCCTTCGGGATCTGAAGCCTTTCCAGACAACAAAGCTAGTGGTGCGGGTGGAAGGCAGAGGGCGAAGCCAGGCTGAAAGCTGGGAGTTCCTGAGCAGCACCCTGCAACAGGTCACCCCAGCTAAGGCTCCTCCCTGCTGCACACCCCTTGCCCACCCAAAACCTTTCCTCTGGGCTCTCCCTGAAAGACCTTCAACACTACAAAGGAGAAGGGAAATGTGTGACATTGTGGGTAGACACGCAGGGCTCAGGTGAGCAGGGGTCCAGAAAAGAGAGCTGGAGATGTGGGTGTCACGGGGAGTGCGCAGTGAGCTTAAGCACTGGGGGAAGGTGGGGTGGGACTAAGTGGACAGTGGGGACAGCAGGGTCTGGAGTGAAAAGTTAGAGAACACAGTTCGGTCTGGAGCTGAGGGGTCAGTGAAGGTACCCAAGCTTGGAGAAAGGGGTCAGTGTGAGTAACTGGGCCTGGAATGTGAGAGATGGCAAGGCCTAAGTTTGGGGGTCACTGGGGGGACAACATTGAGAGAGCAGAGAGAAAGGAATGAGAAGTAGAAATCTAGAGTATGGGGGTCAATGGGCTGTAGGTTCAGTATGAGGGTCCGAGTGTGGTGTGGGGGTCAAGGAAGTGTTGGGACAACATGTTTCGGATTGTGGGGTCAGTGGGAGTTGGGGTTAGCAGGGCTAGGAGTGCGGGGGTCCGCGAATGGTACGGACCCAGAAATCTGAGGTGCGGGGGTCCAGAGCGTGGGTTGTAGGGGTAGCGGAGTCCGCTGGGTGTAGGAGCGGCGGGTCCAGGGTCCGCGGGGGTGGGGCCGCAGGACCGGGCGCGTGGCCGCGGCAGCCGGCGAGGGCGCGCGCGTCGTTACCTCTCCGCCTCCGCCGTGGCCCCGCGACCAGCCGGCCGAGCTGGGTGGCCCAGGCTCCCTCAGCAGCGCGGCGCGGGTCGCCGCCCCGGGCCCCGCTCTCGCTCCGGCTCCGGCGCCCGCTCGAGCCCCCGCTCCCGCACCGCCGGCCTCCGCATGTTGGGCGCCGGCCGTCCCCGCCGCGCGGGCGCCCGGCTTGCCCGTCTCGCAGCGTCGCCGC
>PVKU01014342.1:0-23588 GCA_004027475.1 Anoura caudifer
GACAGCATGGATGGAGCTGGAGAGCATTATGCTAAGTGAAATAAGCCAGGCAGTGAAGGACAAATATCATATGATCTCACCTTTAACAGGAACCTAATCAACAGAACAAACAAATAAGCACAATATAACCAAAGACACTGAAATTGAGAAGGGGTTGATAGTCACCAGAGGGGAGGGAATTTCAGGGGTAAAGGGGAAGAGTTTGGAGCAACAAGTATAAAGGTCACATGGACAAAAACTAGCGGGGGTGGAAATGGGAGGGGGGAGGGGAGAGCTGGGGCGGTGGGCTGGAATGGGAGCAAAAGACAGAAAACTGTACAAGAACTAAAATAAAAAAATTAAAAAAAATTTTTTTAAAAAGAAAATGTAAACAGTGCATCAATTCTACAAGTATTAATATATCATCAAAACATTTTTCCCCAGTAAGCAAAGTCTACTATATATGTTATCCATAATAATGCTCTAACCCAAATCTAAAACATATCTTCAGTTACAATTCTTTTTTTTCTCTTTCTTTTGGTCCCTTCACATTTAAAAAAATAGAAAGACTTGCAAAAAAATCATACCTAGAAAATTGTGAAATAGCAATTTTTTGAAACTGAGTTTTTGAAAATTATTTATGTCCAAAAACTTCTAGTCAACTCTTGCCTATTCCTGAAGTAGCATGTTTCAATTCAAAAACAGAATCCATTATTTAGCCTTACACTGGAGGTTATGAAAAATTTTTAGGAGTTTTGATAATGATCTAAGTTATAGCAGAAAATATCAGATATATGTGCCATATTCTTTACCTGCAAAATATTCCGATGTTAGAAAAAAAGCTTTTGGTACTTAAGTTGAAATGTAGGCATTTAACATTAAGAGACTCCTGCAGTGGAGTGATCCCAAATACTTTTTAAAAGCCTCAGAAAAGCACTTACTACCATAAGAAATTTCTTCCTTAGATAAATATTGCTGGAATTTATCTCAATATAACTTTCAGTCCTTATTTCTATCACTATCTTCTGATATAAATCAACTGTCTTTCCTTCAAATAAATAATGACAAATATGTCATCTGTTTCAGGCTAAGCATTCATTCATTCATTGAACAAATAATTATGCTGAGCCTAGTGTGAACCAAGAAACATAAATAAAACAGAAATGTTCCCTACCCCTTTGGAGCTGTTTCTTTAATAAAATATTTCTCAATTACTTCAAGATAATTTTTTAGACCATGGTTTTTAGAATGTTAGCATACCTTTTATACTTATTTTAATTAATTTCAGTTTCTCAGTATTGCTATTAGAACAAATAAAATGATTATATAATTAAATCTTTAATCTTATTATGGTGCATTTTTATGTTATATTTTTTAAAGATTTTATTTATTTATTTTAGACAGAAGGGAAGGGAGAGAGAAACAGGGAGAGAATCATCAATGTGTGGTTGCTTCTCACATGTCCCCTACTGGGGACCTGACCTGGCCAGCAACCCAGGCATGTGCCCTGACTGGGAATCGAAGCAGTGACCATTTGGTTCACAGGCCAGCATTCAATCCACTGAGCCTCACCAGCCAGGAGTATTTCATATTATTTATATAGATGAGCCATACCCTAAGATATTGTTTTACATTGTATATTATAATTTCCCATTCAGAGATGCATGCAATATGCATCAATATGGAGTACCAATTCAGTCCTGTGTTCCTCTTGATGCTTCTGTGATTCACGCAGAACCACGCTTCAAGAGAGACTCACTTGTGTACTTGTTATGACCACCAGAACAGAGATCAAAATAAATCACATTGCTTCTCTGAGTTTGCTAAATAAACCAATTTTACCATATCTATCTTAAAGAGTTTGAAGGAGCCAAATAAAGTGAAAATTAAAGAATAATTTTTATTAATAATAAGTTGATTTTTATATAACATAATCTAGTTTACTACCCAAGCATCAGGATTACATTGTAGTTATTATTTTCTAATAATTCCATGTACCTTGACATTATTTTATTTTATATAATTATAATTTCAAACTTTCAAAATAGATTAGATAAAAAATTTATTAAGTCCCATAAGCTAACCAATGTAATTGTTATCTAGTTGGCCTCCCATGCCTAACTTTACATTCATATCAACAGACACAAATCGTAAGCGTCAACCTACAAAGAAGGGCTCCTGGTGGCTACCTGGGCTCAAATTAAACAAAAACAACAACAACAACAAAAAAACAACAGGGCCTAGCAGCCATTCCTACACTTGGGATCTTTCATGCAAGCTGCACTTCAGAGAGAAACATGCATTGAACTGTCTGCCTCTGCACTGAACTGCCAGCCTGAACTACGTTTCTGCCATCTGAGCCAACTCTTACCCTTCCAAAAGAGTTCCTGGAATCCCATTTCTACAGATAGGACTGAGGCTTTCCCCATCCAATCAGAGCTGCACAGCTTCAGCTAACCAGAGCAGCTCTACTGTGACCAATCACAACAGTGCCTTTTGGACCAATCAAACTGTGAGGATTTGGAGTCCGCACATGCCTGAGGACAAACCAATCAGGGACCAGAGGCAGGGACTTCTGTCTACCTAAGCCAGCTCCCCTCTGACTGAGAGCACACCTTCCCTTTCCATCAAAGACTGGAGACTGTGTCTCCCTGGCTGAGCTGAAACTACTAACGAGCAAAACAGAACCAGAGGCATGGAACTGTGGAACAGACTGCCAGCTGCCAGAGGAAAGGGGGTGGAGTGGAATGGTGGGAAGAAGGGGAAGGGACTAGAAAAAGAACATGTATGAATGACACATGGACATGTATAACAGAGTGGGTATTAGCTGTGGGAGCAGAGGTTGGGCTGGGCAGAGGAGGGCAAAGGGGAAAAAATTAGAACTGTAATAGAATAAACAAAAAATTTGAAAAAAGGCTTGCCGGAGCAGACCAGCGCGACACAAAGCGGAGCAGTGTGGAACAGAGCAGAGCAGAATGGCAAGAAGCAGAGCAGAACTGCCTGGCTGACGAGGGGCCTGGCCCCAGGGCTGCCTGTCCCATTGGCTGCCTCACAGGCATGATCTTTTCACAGCTGCACTGAAATCACAATTGATCTGTTCCATAGTCATGCTGTTTTCGCAGTCGTGCTGTATCATAATTGAGCTGTTTTGCACTGAATAAAGCTTTCTTTTTCACTGCACCCCAAACTACAGATTCCTGTTGATGTTGAACTGGTACCAATGACTATCATTTGATAAAAGTATATATTTACAAATATATAGAAACATATATATTTACAAACAATCTTTTATTCTTTTAAAAAATATTGTGTAGGATAAGATTTTATTAGCTATTTTAGCAAGCACATCACATTACCAGCCTAAATAAAAAAACTTCAAGGCTTTGTCTGCTTCTTGTTTTGCTTTGTTATTAATTACTATTAAGTCTGGTATTGCCCTAACCTATACTTAAACAGTTGACTTTCTGAACTCAGGTTCGTTATTTACATACGTCCTTATTTTATTTCATTACATTATTTTAGCCATTATTTGTCTTTTTGAAATGCTAATTCTGTCTTCAAATATACCCATTATCTTTCCAATATTTGGTCACACATATTTTTAATGAGCCTGCATTCTATATCTTCAACCAAGTCATTGATGGACCTGTGAAAAAGAATGTATACTTTCAGGGAGCCTCTTATATAGCTCAAAATCCTTTTATCCAGCTACAGTAATACTGTCCTACTAATCGTGTGATAACACACTTTTTCTCTTCAAAATATAAGTTTTTAAAATAAAACTACAAGGCTGATAGAGTCTGAATAAACACACACTACTAGTAACAGGTATGTTCACATCCCATCCTGAAGAGATATCTAAGAAACACTTGCCTAAATAAGTAGTTTCTTGATGGATTGCTATGGAAGAGTCATGATTTTTACATGGCAAAACTATTGGATATGGTCAGAAAATGGAGGGAGACTGAGATTATGGGGAATCTTTAAAAACGCTTATATGTTAAGATCCTAAAGGAACAGTTAATGGTTAGTGAAAGTTATATTCCTGTTTAACAGGAAATATAAACAGGAAACCAGTTTAGACAAGAGCAAAGAAATTTTAAAAGCACTGATGAGCCAAGAAGTTATGATAAACTTTCTAGGGTCATAGCCTGAGGATAGGCTTTCCCCTTCATGTTCAGTGAGCTAATTTATACAGAAATCAGTGCCCTTGTAACCACTGACCTTGTTATGTTAGTACTATCTATGTCCACATCTCTCTACAGAATACATAAATTAATTAGCATTCATACATTTAAACAACACTATTTTGGCATAAAAACAATAGAAACCAAAAAGAAAGCATTCTAGCTTCAGGACAAAGTGATATGGTAGAAATACTTTTGCCTTTTTAAATTGAATTTATTGGGATAACTTTGGTTAATAATATTACATAGGTTTTAAGTGAACAATTCTATAATATATTATCTGTATATTGTATGGTATATTTACCACCCAAGTCAAGTCTCCTTCCATCTCCACTTATCCCCCCTTTACTCTTCTATCTCCCCCACTCACCCAGTAATTATCATACTATTGCCTGTGTTTATGAGGGTTTTTTTTGCTTAATCCTTTCAATTTTTTCACCCAGCCCTCCAACACCTCTCCCTTGGCTCATAGATCCAGAGAACAGACTCATAAATCCAGAGAACAGACTAATGCCTGTTCTCTAGATCCATGAGTCCATTTCTATTTTGGTAGTTCATTTTGTTTATTAGATTTCACATATAGGGAAATCCCATGGGACTTTGTCTTTCTCTGGCTGGTTTATTTCACTTAGCATAACATTCTCCAGGTCCATCCATGTTGTCATAAAGAGTGGCTAATAGACACCCGAAAAGATGTTCAATATCACTAATCATCGTAGAAATGCAAATTAAACCACAATGAGATATCACCTAACACTTGTCAGAATGGCTACCATCAATAAAATAACAAGTGCTGGAGAGGATGTGGAGAAAGGGGTACCCTTGTGCATTATTGGTGGGAATGCAGATGAGTGCAGTCACTGTGGAAAGCAATATGGAATTATTTCAAAAAATTAAAAATGGAACTGCTTTTTGACCCAGTGATTCCACATCTGAGAATGTATCCAACACTAATTCAAAAGAATATATGCACCCCTAAGTTTATTCAGCATTATTTACAATAGCCAAGATTTGGAAGCAACCCCAGTGCCCATCAGTAGATGAGTGGATATAAGTGTGGTGGTATTTTTACAGAATGGAATACTTCCTGGCCATAAAAAAGAAATGTTGTTTGCTTTTGATTAGGTGGAATGGAAAGTAAACTTGTCTTATCCAGAAAATTCAGAATGACCCAAAGACCATATTGGGTCAACTTGTGATTGTAAAAGGAAGGACCATGAAGAGAAAGAGAAACTTCAAGCCAAGTGCAGTAACTGAATATGAAAGTACATATTTATACATATCTATTTTTATACTCTAAAGTGCCCTACTTTCAGTAAAATGACTTGTGAGCTATAATTCCCTATAAGGATGGAAAATACTGAATGGAGTATTATTCAGGAAAGAACACTGTAGAAGAGGAAGAAGAAAATCTCTCACTACATGTTTGTGAGACTGCTGTAAAGTCTTCCCCTTCTTTTTGTTCCACAGATTCCAGTTGTGATTAAGTGGATATCTACCCAGGCAGCTGAGGGGAGAGAGGGGATATATTACACTCCCTCATGTTAGCAAAGGAGGTAAGTTCAACTTTAATAGTTCCAGAGAAGGTGTTAGTATAGTCTACCATGAACTCACCAGATAATAAGTTCAGAGATGATAGGCCCAGGCAATTTTAGTATGACTCGAGTGTGAGGCATACATAGAACAACCAGAACAGAGAGCCCTATTGTTTAACTCTTATGTTTTTGTTGAATGTAACAAAATATGCACTATGTAAAGTAATTTTATGATAAAATGCTGAAGTATATGTTTTCCTATCTATGCATACATATGTAGATATAATACAATGTAGTTTAATAACAAAAATATATGAAATCCTGTTTATTGACTTACATATTCCCTAGGCTCTTTGAAGCCTAATAAGCAATATATCTAAGACTTAAAAACATACTCCATTATCAAAGAGTTCTAAAATTGTAAGATCAGATATACAAAATTCTGAGAATAATGCCAAACTGTTTTTTATGTTTCTTCTTCAGTAGACAATAGAAAATGTATTTGTCAAAGGACATTAGGATATGTCTCCTCTCTTGAGCTCTTTTTTTATTTCACCCTTCTTGCTCTTCTGCTCTCCAGACCTAGATGCCATTATCTCCTCTCAGCCTCTGACTCAGGTTTTTAGAGATTCTGTTACTTTCTGTTTTCCATTTCTTACAGTTACAATGAGGCATTGGCCTTCAAATTCAGCCTTCAGAAGATACAAAGGAAGCAGCCTTCCCAAGCTCATCCTCCTGATGACACATTTATGGGAGAAATAAACTTTTCACTGTTACACTGAAGCACTTCTAATCACCTAGCTCCATGTGTTATTTCACTGCTAGAAAACCCTGTTTTCTTTCCCTTCCTAAAGATTGTCAAGTTGTTCATTAGCATAACTTTGGAGTTTTACTCAGCTAATGGTGATTTTGTTCACTTCTTAATCTTTTCAAAAATCAGTTTCTATTATATCCTAAGAACCCTGAAACACCAATCCAAAAGAACCTATGCACCCCAATGTTCATAGCAGCACAATGTACAATAGCCAAGTGTTGGAAGCAACCTAGGTGCCCATCAGTAAATGAATGGATCAAGAAACTATGGTACATTTACACAATGGAATTCTATGCAGCAGAAAGAAAGAAGGAGCTCCTACCCTTCGCAACAGCATGGATACAACTGGAGAGCATTATGTTGAGCGAAATAAGCCAGGCAGTGAAAGACAAATACCATATGATCTCACCTTTAACAGGAACCTAATCAACAAAACAAACAAACAAGCATAATATAACCAAAGACACTGAAATTGAGAACAGGCTGACAGTCACCAGAGGGGAGAGGGGAGGGAATTTCAAGGGAAAAGGGGAAGGGTTTGGAGCAACAAGTATGAAAGACACATGGACAAAAACTAGGAGGGGTGGATATGGGTGGGAGGTGGGGAGGGTTGGGGTGGTGGGCTGGGATGGGAGTAAAAGACATAACTATATAAGAACAACAATTAAAATTTTTTTTAAAGGTAAAAAAAATCAGTTTCTATTATCCCAGGAATGAAAAAGGAAAGCTGGGAGGGAAGGAATCAGAACCTTCCACAAATATTACCAGTATTACACTTGCATAATACTAGCACCAATTATTTCTACTCTACATGAAACATGAATGCTTGACTCAGTCCTTAATCACATTCCTTAGTGCAATGTAAAAAAATTCTCCAAATAGAAACAAAGACATAAAATAAGTTCTACAGTTGTACCTTTAATTAACAGTTAACCAATAAATAATGTCAACAAATTCAAGTCCAATTCTAACCAAAAAATCTCCCCTTAGCAAATAAATGACAATTTTCCCATGATAATCAAATGAGAGGGGCATATTTTTTCTCTGTCACGGTACCACATGGCCATTTTATGTCCTCATTTGATGGACTGCTCTGTCCCAAACTACACTTAAATCTTTCTTTTAAGTAAAAGTTGGATGGAAAAAAGAGTATTTCAGAGACTTCTGACCAAGATGGAGGCATAGATAGATATCCTTTGCCTCCTCTCACAAACAAAAAAAGAGAAAACAACAAATTTAAAAACAAAAAATGACAGGAACTGCCATAAAATTGAACTGTGTGGAGGCCTAACATCCAAGGAGTTAAAGAAATATTCATACAAACTGGTGGGAGGGGTAGAGATGGGCAGCTGGGGCAGAGAGGATGTGCAGCAAGGCAGTGGCTGGAGGACTGGATGAGCAAGGTGGAAACTGGAGGACTGGGTGGTCCTGCATTTGAGTACAGATAAACTGGGAGGAACAACTGGAGAGTGAGACACATCAAGCAACCCAGGGTTCCAGTCCAGGGAAATAAAGCCTCAAAACCTCTGGCTATAAAAACCTATGGGGGCTGCAGCACCAGAAGAAATTCCCAGCCTCACAGGAGAGTTTGTTGGATAGGCCCACAGGGTCCTAGAACATACACAAGCCCACCCGCTCAGGAATCAGCACTAGAAGGGCCCAATCTGCTGGTAGGTAGTGGAGGAAATGACTAAAAGCCAGGTAAGACCTGAGAAAGAGGCATTGTTCCCTCTCAGAACTTCCCCCACATACAGCACCACAACACAGCAAAGGGGGTTGCCCCACCCTGGCAAATACATAAGGCTCTGTCCCTTAGAATGTAATGGGCCTGCCCAGACAAAGAAATATGGCCCAAATGAAAAAAAAAATCAAAACTCCAAAAATAGAATTAAGCCATGAAGAAATAGCCAACCTATCAGATGCAGAGTTCAAAACACTGGTCATCAGAATGCTCAGAGAAATAGTTGAGTACAGCCACAAAATAGAGGAGAAAGTGAAGGCTATCCAAAGTAAAATAACAAAAAATATATAGGGAACCAACAGTGAAGGGAAGGAAACCAGGATTCAAATCAACAACTTGGAACAGAAGGAAGAAATGAACATGCAACTAGAACAGAATGAAGAAACAAGAATTCAAAAAAATGAGGAGAGGCTTAGGAACTTCTGGGATAACTTTAAATATTCCAACATCCAAATCATAGTGTGCCAGAAGGAGAAAAGGAAGAGCAAGAAATTGAAAACTTATTTGAAAACATAAGGAGAACTTCCCTAATCTGGCAAAGGAAATAGACTTCCAGAAAATCTAGGAAGCTCAGAGAGTCCAAAAAAAGTTGGACCCAATGAAGCACACACCAAGGCACAACATAATTACATTACTGAAGATTAAAGATAAGGACAGAATCTTAAAAGCAACAAGAGAAAAAAGACATCTACCTACAAAGGAGTTCCCATAAGACTATCAGCTGATTTCCCAAAGGAAACCTTGCAGGCAACAAGGGGCTGGAAAGAATTATTCAAAGTCATGAAAGGACCTACATCCAAGATTACTCTATCCAGCAAAGCTATCATTTAGAATGGGAGGGCAGATAAAGTGCTTCCCAGATAAGGTCAAGTTAAAGAAGTTCATCATCACCAAGCCCTTATTATATGAAATGCTAAAGGGACTTATCTAAGAAAAAGAAAATAACAAAAAATATGAACAGTAAAATGATAACAAACTCACAACTATTAACAAATGAACCTAAAAAAAAAAAAACTAGAACAAAAGCAGATTCACAGAAATGGAGATCACATGGAGGGTTATCAGCAGTGAGGGGGAGGGAGAAGAATGGGGGAAAAGGTACAGGGAATAACAAGCATAAATGGTAGGTACAAAATAGACAGGGGAAGGTTAAGAATAGTATAGGAAATGGAGAAGCCAAAGAACTTATATGTATGACCCATGGACAGCAACTAAGTGGGGAGGAATGCTGGTAGGAGGGGTGCTTCAGGATGGAGGGGAATGAAGAGGAGAGAAAAATGGGACAATTGTAATAGCATTATCAATAAAATATTTTTTTAAGTAAAAGCTACAGCTGTACATCTGTACAGGAAGTCTACTAACCTGAATACATTTAGGTTGACTAATCATTGAATATTGTCAATGAATCATTTAATTTTTATTAAAAATATTTTTATACATCTACCTCCACTCTCCTGCCCTTTTCAATGAGGAGATTATTAAATTTTTTTAGTGCTCTGTAACAAATCACCACAAACATAGCAATTTAAAGCAATAGCCATTCATTATCTCACAAATTCTGTAGCTCAGAATCTGAATTATGCATAGCCTGGTCCTCTATTCAGGGTCTAACAAGGCAGCAATCAGGGTGTTAGCCAGAGCCACAGTCTCATCTGAGATCCTCTTCCAAGTTCAGGTGTTCTGTCACTGGCAGAATTAATTTGCTGCTGAATAACTTGTGGTGACTTACTTCTTCAAAGCTAGTAGCAGAGAGCACTTCTGACTTCTAGAGCTTTCCTTAATGGCTCATATAATTAGTCAGGCTCACCCAGACTATCTCTGACTCAAAGTCAACTGATTAAAGAAATCATAATCACATATGCAAAAATCCCTTAACTTTTGCCATATAATTTAATTCACTAATTAGAGAAATATCATATTTACAGACTCCATCTACCCTAATGAAGAAAGACTGTACAGGGCATGCCCTTCAGAGGGCAAAAATCTTAGGGCATGTTCTAGAATTCCACCTATCATATGTAGAATTGTTGAAGTACTTTAATAACAGAATTTGAGCAATCCTTTAGAATTTAATTATGCCATATTTCCTTATTCTACAACTATTATAAGAATGAGTATTAATTTTGTACCTATTTATTCCATTCTTTATTTTCAACAGCATCTCTCTTTGCTGCCTCTCCTCCATCATTTTCTCCCCTCTGACTCCAATTCTTGGTATTGCTTATTTACTCTTGCTGTGATCTTGAGCTGCTGAGATTTCCTGAGAGGGCAAAACGTTGGTGCTTTCACAATCTGGCACCGTGCCTCTGCCCTCATTAGTGAATGCAGTTGTGCATATTAAAGAAATAAATCATTCTAGTGACTATTCCATGTCAGAAGTACCTTCCCTTAAATGAAATTAGAACATTAACTTGGGATTCCTAAAAAATAAGCCTCACTCTACATAAATTTGTTCTCCACACCAGCCTGCAAACAGCATTTTGTATTTTCTGCTTTCTTCTTTTAAAAGATGTCCTTTAAGAACTGAATAAAATAAAATTGGGACTGGCATCAGCAGTGTTACCCAAGTCTTCTCCATTCCAAATTATTTTACATATCACCTTCAAATTAGTGCTTCCAAATCATAGTGCTGATCTCCCTGACTGAAAGTGTCCAATATTCCACGGGACCTACTCCTGACATCTATGATATCAACATGTACAAAGTGAACTTCTTGAGGAGTGAGACCTTGTTGACTTTTCTTATAGCCAATGCTTATAGCACAGCACAAAGAGTAAAGTGCTTGATATATATTCACAAAGTAGAATTGAAGGGTTCTACTCTTCAACCTGGTATTCAAGGCTCATCCATACAAAAATCCCCACATATTTTCCAAAACTTTTCAATTCCTGTTCCTCAGTTCCTCCTTGTCTCAGTCCCTCAAAGCATTCACTATGCTTTTCATAACTACAGCGTGGCACTTCTGCATTTTGACTTATATCATCCTTAAGTGGCCCATCTTGGTGCAATGCCACTTGATCTGTGGCATCTTTAGTGATCAAACTCATTCTCCAACCCATCAGTTGGAAATAACTCTTCCACCTTTCAACATTCATATTACTTTTTCTGTACCTCAGTTACGGGGGTCTTTTATGTTCTACCAACTATTGCAGTTATTTATGTAGACATTTTAATGTTGCTAAAAGATTTTAAGATTCTTAGGAGAGAGATTTGTACCTTCAACAAAGTTTGACACACACATTAGACACTAAGTAAATAAACACTTCTTTAAAGAATCAAAAAGTTCTTATAAGCATTAAAAAAGTTATCTTAATACTCTAAAGTTATTCCATAATCATTATCAGTCTTGATACTTTCTATAACTTTTGATAATCATAAGAAAAAAGTTATAAACCATGATTTTTATTTTTCTCTTTTTAATAGCAAAACCCTTTTTGGGGTGATTAATATTTGGTAATCAATGATGTTTTGTGTTTTCTCTATGTACTTTTCAGTTCCACTTATGTGTATTCAAGTGTTCTATCTAATTAATAGCATAAACTAAATCATCATAAGAAGGCATTATAATAACTAAAATATTTTTAAATAATATGTTATCACTTTTGATTTGGATATGATATGCCACATATTTGATTCATTCTCATGATGTATCATTCAACTAAAGTTTAACATGAAAATAACTCTAATTTAGTAACTATGTTATTGATAACACTATTTTCCTAAGGAATCTAAATTACCTAAATTTTATACATTACAGTTTATGTTTAGAATTTAAATATTTATTTCAAAAGGAAATATTTTACAAAATTTTATTAAGTTATAATTATACATGATGAGGAGGAAGGGAAAATAAAATAGAAAACTAATGGAAGCTTCTATTCAGACCCCTGATTATTTCTGTTTTAACCTTCTTATGGCAGATATTTAAATTTTGTTTGATTTCTTTACAAGGAACACTTAAACATTTAACTTATCCAAGGTGCAATGACCTGAATAATAGAAGCAGAGAAAACTGCTAATTTAGAGATTTTAAGTGGATAAAACTTGTAAATGGATTATGGAAATTTAAGCATAACAAATCAGCTTCAATCATGTAGCTAATGAACTTGCACAATTTAACTGTGAACTTTTCAAATGTTGGGTTATGTTTACAGCCAAAGTCAAGTACCAACAAGCCAAGGGTACATAAGAAACAATTAATGATCTTCATAACTTTTGAAGTCTTCTGATATTTCCTCTGAATTTATAATATTTTCTGCACATAAATTTAGTAACAACTTTGTCCTAATTTATTTCATTTACATTTTCATTATATCTAACTTTCTACTACAGAATAATTTTATTAGAGGCAGAGCTCTGTGCTGTGATGATATTCATTTCTCTTTCTACTCTTATGAGTTACACAGAGGGTAGTCAATAAACGTCCAGTGAATCAAATTGTGTAGTGCCTCGGAACCAAACTACTATTTTTCAACATAATTACTACAGAGAACATATGGAGCATGAACCTTGCCCTAAAAATTCTCATCATCTCTCTCATCATTACCTGTAAAAACATTTCATCATAGTTTAAATCCTTTATGTTAGAAGTTGGCTAAAGCCTGAAGTAAAGAGTGAAAACATGATAAATGGCCACTTATTGGTCATTAACTATCATGATTAGAGCAGCCTGCCTCTCAAAGTGAGGGTCAGCATTAAGAAATGAAACCATCCTTTAGAATATCCTCTTGATAGGAATGAAGCTGTTCATTATCTGATCATTAGGGTCCATGCCAAATAAAACACATCTCTCACATGACCCAACTCCTAATTGTTCATTTAGTCATTGGCTTAAATGGGAAGCAATGAAAAAAGCACGTAACTAAGCAACTGTACAATCTTAGATCTCTATCTAAACGCAAGATAAATTTTAACGCTAACAAAATACTTCAGGTCAAATAACTATTGAGGGGAACTCAGAGATTATATTTATATATGGCACCCAGCCACGTATGGAAACTATAATAACTGGTTCAGCTTAAAATTAAAGTAACTAATTATTATCTTGCCTCACTATATTTTTTACTATATTTTTATTGGTGATACTTCTACAGATGTCCCCGATTTTCCCTTCTTTGCCCAACTCCCCTCTGCCCCCCCTTCCCTCTGGCCATCACCACACTGTTGTCTGTGTCTATGGGTTATGTACGTATGTCCTTCGGCTAATACCTCACCTTCTTTCATCCAGTCCCCTACACCATCCTCCCCTCAGACAGCTGTCACTCTGTTTCATGTGTCCACGTCTCTGGTTCTATTTTGTTTGTCAATTTATTTTGTTTACTATGTCCCACATATAAATGAGATCATGTGGTATTTGTCTTTCTCTGACTGGCTTATTTAACTTAGCATAATAATCTCCAGGTCCATCCATGCTGTCACAAAAAGTAAAAGTTTCTTATCTCTCTCACTCTGTATAGTATTCCACTGCATAAATGTACTACAGCTTCCCCACCCCAATCTACTGATGTCTTGCGTCACTATTGAAATAACAAATCTCAAAGAACTAACCTCAAATAATTGAAAAGCAATTCATTTTTTTAAAAATTATGCAGAGATAAACTAAAGAATTGTCATGTTTAGGAATGATGAGTAAGGAAAAGAGAAAAACAGAGCAAATGAATTTAGAAACCCAGATGATAACTAATCTAAATGTAAAATAGAAATGGACATAAACAATGACAAATATTTAATATCAGCAGAAATATATAGCAAGATTCTTTATTGGGTATTTGAGAATTCTGAGTTCTCATTAAATATTTATAAATCATTTTGTGATCCTTAGAAATATCAGCTAAGTCATATGAGTCTCAATTTACTCTTTCATAAAAAGTGATTGCTACCTGCCTTAACTTACTGGGTTATTGGGAGGAATTAAGAAGCTGTTTTAGAAATTCAAAACTATTTTTGCAAACATAAAATCCAGGAAGAAATATGGATGACCTCACTTCTCTTCTTGGCTCAGGTCCTTGAACGATTGTCAGGAGGGGAAAACATATCTGTTTGGAAGAATAATATTGAAAAGGAGTTTAATGTGTTATTTGGTTCCTTCGCCTTATTTGCTTGGGTTGTATACTAGAGGAGATAAACTAATTTGATCTCAAGTATGTCTTCAGTTTCAAGGGTACTCTTTTATAACTTCTTCCTTCTCCTTGAGAGTTATCTTTTCATCACAGAACTAAAAGGATCTGGGGGTATCCAGGAAAGAAAAAAGAAAGCCAAAGCCTTAGTGTTTTCTTAAGGGTTTCAAGTGTTGATAAAAGGGAACCTTGGTATCTTTCCAAGTTATTGCCTAGTTCAGTCCATAAAGATAGAAATGAAGTCATAAATTCAGGACTAAACCACATCCAGAAATTTTAGAAAATGCATATTTGGTTCTTAGATCTCTGTAAAATCTGATGGTAGGAAAAGAGGAACATGAGGATATTGGAATCTTGGTGCTGGTATGTAGTCTTAAGACATGTGACATCCCAGGAACCCACAGAATATCTAACAATCCTGGAGCACTAAGAGTATTAGATTAAAGACAAAAAGCGGAGTGTTGGAACCACTAGATCACATAAGGCAGAGAAGAAGAAAAGCAGTTTTCAAAAGAGAGAAGGAACACCAAAGAGATGGTTAAATACAAGGATGTTCTGGAATTAGCTGTCAAAAAAGACACTGTTGGGCAGTTAAAAGGCAGTACATGTACCATATGATCTCACCTATAAGTGGAACCTAATCAACAAAACAAACAAGCCAGCAAAACAAGCCAACGTCTACAGACGTTGAAACAAAGAACAACTGACATTAACCAGAGGGAAGGGGAGGTGGTAACAGGGAAGAAAGGGAAGGGTCATCAAGGAACATGTATAAAGGACACATGGACAAAGCCAAATGAGGGAAGGATTAAGGCTGGGAGGTGGGGGTGAGGGGGGCAGGGGGAGTAGTGGAGGTAAAATGGAGACCACTGTACTTGAACAACAATAAAATATGTGTTAAAAAGGCAGTACATGAAAAATAAATTGACAGATGGCAAAAATAAGAATTCCAAATATTGAAAGGAAAGACTGCTACTCAAAATTTGTGGCAAATGAGAGAACAGATGTTTCTTGGTGACTTAAAAAAAAAAAAAAAAAAAACAAGAAATGGTGAAAAAGATGAAGGGAAATATAGTGAATAATAGTGTAATTAATTTTTCCAGATGACAGATGGTTACTAGACTGACTGTGGTGTCCATACATTAAGATATATAAATATTGACTCACTATGTTGTATACCTGAAACTAATATAATATTATATGCCAACTATATTTTAATAAAAATATTTTCTTTTTTATTTTTTTTTTAATTTTTCAATTACAGTTTATATTCAACATTATTTTGTACTGTTTCACATACAGAACATAGTGGTTAGAGAATCATGTACTTTACAAAGTGATCCCCTAATACTTTCAGTACTCATGCACAGTTATTACAATATGATTGACTATATTTCCTATTCTTTACTTTACATCCCTGTGACTATTTTGTGACAACCAACTTGCACTTCTTAGTCCCTTCACCTTTTTCACACAGACCCCCAAACCCTCCCTGCTCTGGCAACCGTCAGCCTGATCTGTGTATCTGAGTCTATTCCTGTTTAGTTTGTTCATTTATTTTGCTCTTTAGAATCCACATATAGGTGAAGTCATACTGTATTTGTCTTTAAAATAAAAATAAATAAACAGGGAAAGAGAAAGGTTAAGAGGCTAGCAGGACAAGGAGCCAGCATGGACATTGTGGGTACCGACCTCTGCAATCACATGGGGCCCCTCTTAGTTTAATGCTCTGCTATCACCATCTTAAAAGTCTTAATTTTCAAACAGAAATTTTGTGCTTTCATTTTACTACGGGACCACAAATTTTGAAGCTGATCTTCTAGTGAATCTTTTTGTAGTTATATTCTTCTATCCCCAACATAAAACCCATTTTAAGCATCTTTCTATTTATTTTACAATAATCAACTTACCACATGCTGGCTCTGGAGTGAATCAATTCTCCAAAGTTGGCAAATTCTTGATGGGCAGGAGATATAAGAATTGGCAGTAAGAATAAGGATAGAGAATACAAAAATAATAGCAAAAATAAAATTGTTATAAAAGTAACTTGATATTTCAAACAGAAATTCCTTTCATGTATCAACTATCAACACACTTATTTTCACAAATACCTCTGGGATACAGTCAATAGGAAAGTAAATATTTTCAAATATTTCTTCTAATTAAAACAAAAATACTTTCTGGGCAATAATTATCTCACATTTGCATTCATTGAGTATTTAAGCAGCTCTCATTTATTAATTAATTTGAAAGATATGAATAAGATGCATTTTTATTATGACATACACTATTTGTCAGGGAAGCAACCCTTAGAGATTTATTTTTACTGTCCTTTTTTATTTTATGCCGATTGTAAAAAAACTAAGTGATTGTAAAAGAAAATATATCTCCATGTTATGATGGCAGACCAGAACATATGATTTAGGAAAAAAAGTCTGTCTTGTCCAGTGATAGAACACAAATATCTTTTCTTATAAATAGTGTCAATAAATTTTTTCTCACTAACTGCATTTCTACATTGATCAGCAATTTTGTTTCTGACGGCATAGAAAGCAAGTCACTTTATACACAGAAAGACTTCAGAGCCAAACTGCTTTTAAATTTCTTTTAAAATGATTGACCCTCAGACTGGTTTATTTCAGGAATCTACCTAACTGTATTAGGCTAAATAACCTACCAAAATTCATCCTAGTCATAAAACACCATTTCAGCAGTGAGCCCAAATTTCAGTGTCGTTTGTCAAAAGTGGAATGAAGGACATTTGTTAGACTGTTCTGAAAATCTCTAGAAACAGATCTGCTGTGGAGTTAACTGGTATCACGGTCATGCAGTAAAAGCTTGAAGATGCAGCATGACGGGAAAAGACCTATTGACTTGTGGTGGTAATTTTCTTGGACATTATCTAACCTTTTGTGTTGGTGTAAAGCACAGGTGGCAAACACAAGGCCCGTGGGCAAATCCTGCCCTCCACCTTGTTTTATCCAGACCGGCACCTTGTTTCTACCCAGTGGCAGCACTGAGCTCCTTGCCCCTAGTTAAGAAGTGGTTACATTTATACAGTCCAAAAATTACATTCAGCCCTTTGAAGGCAACCTTGAGGCTGATGTGGCCCCCAGTGAAAATGACTTTGTCACCCTTGGTATAAAGGATCAAAGGCTGAATAACATTGTAAGTTCTGCTTTTAGAGGAGAAGTGAAAAACAGGGTTATTTTCTGTTTTATTATAATTTTTAAATTATAAAGACAAACTAGACACATTTCCCAGTCCATAGAAATAAAAGAAATATGGTTACAAACAGAAATCTCAATTTGGATCTTTCTGGAACATTTTTTAAAACAAAAATATATTAACCTTAAGAAGATACAGTTCATCGAAAGAGAGAGAGAGTGTGTAACTTAGATCAAGATCCACCTAAAATGTAGGCCAACTTGATTTTACATTAGTTTGTTCTAGGAGTCTACAACAAATCTCTCTTCCTTTTACTTGTATAGCAACTAACAGAATCCCCAAAATTATACTATTGACAAAAGTCCCTAATAAGACTTAAAGTATGTTAGATAGCAAAATCGTAATATCTCAAAGTTCCCTGGTAGTATTGAAATGTGAGATCTTATCCTTCTCAAATTATAAGCCATGTTAGTATGAAAAGCATTTTATGAACATGGCAGTGCTCAAGTGAAGAACTGAAGTGTTCCATGACCCTTGGTTGCTTTACAGGATTTAAACAAAAGGGAATCATTTCACTTAGAGAAAGGAAAAATGTCCCACAAGGACATGTGAAAGGATGGAAAGGAGCAATGACAACTGTGTTGGTTGGTCAGATCAACTCTAACTCTCTTTCATTTGTATTTTTCATATACCTACTTTTAAATGGCTGGTATATAATAAGCATTTTCTTTTAGAGAAAAGAGTTTGTGTATGCCATTTTACTTAAATTTTCCTGCCACCTTTATATTAGGTTGATTGTCCACAATGAAAGTGAAATAGTCACTCATAACCAATATTTATTGATCTATTTTCTAGGTGAAAAAATCATAGTGTACAAAACATGCATTCTCTACTTTTCAAAGAATCAGATTTTAAATATAAAAACATTTCAGTGGCATCTTCACTGATACTTTATTTTTGTGAACCTAATTCAGGTCCCCACAATCTGAGTTGGAAATAAAATTAATATCTGATATTTTGAAATGTGAAGAAAAAGTAAAAATAACTTTAATTGAAACAGTAAACAAGTGTGTATATCATTAGATATAAACATCCAGAAAGATGAAATGGAGAAGCCATACAGATGACTCCAATGGGAAGGGCTGGACAGGGATAAAGAGACATTTCAAACAATTCCAATATAAGTAGGTCGCATGTGTCAAGTTCATGCACAGCATTTTTGTTGCCATGAGAGATTTTGAAGATTTATTCAGATGTCTACATAGGTCAACGTCAGCCAAATGTTGTATTAAATATGTGTTCCATATCTATATATCCATGAATTAAAGTCTAAGGGTTATTATGAAGATCAAATGGCTAGCATAAGATGTTTTCTACAAAAACCATTAAAATAAATTTAATTAGCTCAGGTCTTCTCTCTTATGTCTTTCGCTTAATATTAGTTTTAAATAAATGTTATTACTTTTGTATTATAAGACCTATAATTTTCCCCTGTCATCTATGTATTATAAAACTATATTCCAAAAATTTTGTATGAACTTTATAGACCCTTGTATTTAAAAATTATACTTGGCATAAAGATATAGTATTGTGGCCTCAGAAGTGTTTAATCTTCCATTAATTATATATCACCCACAGGAGTTAGCTGGACTTTCTTTTTTAAAAGTAATTATAAAGAAGCAATGTTCAGAATAGAAATTTTGAAAAATTTTGATCAATAAGCTGTGGCAGAAATAGAATATTTGGGAGTCTGCCCATCCTTGGGAAAAGAGAAATTACTTATGAGCCAGAAGTCAATCCCAATTTTTGTCTATTAAATAATCATATCCCATAACAGTTACATATTCACAAAAATTTAACAGCTGTATAGCATCCTTTTATAAAGATATAACATGATATAATCACTATTATACTATTGAATACTCATTTTGTAATAGTTTTTTATTATAAAATTGCTATGACAAATATCTTTGTACACTAATACAAATGCATATCTCCAACACTTTCTTTGAAAATATAATTAATAATTTAATGAACTGGATATTTTAAAAGTTATAATATATCACTCCACCTAAAAAATGTATCAAGGTTTATTCCCACAAGCAATATATGTAATATTGCAGCTACACTAATCTCACAGCGAATGTCATATTTTTGATATGTTACAATAAGATGGGTAAATATGGTATTAATTGTTGTTTAATTTTCATTTATGTCATGAATATGAACGGCAAGCCCTTTTTTCCAGTTAGCCATTCAGCAGGTGCATACTCTACGCCACAAGAATGAACTAATCAAAAAACATGATCACTAGTGAAAAAAGTTTTAGGAAATCAAGCTTCTGTGACTACAAAGAAGCATGTAGGAAGCTTTGAGATGATAAATGACATTCTGTATCTTCACTGTGATAGTGATCATAAGCATTTGTCACAACTTATCAAACTGTACAGTGAAAAAAGGGGAATTTTACTACATATAAATTATAAAGCAGTAAATGATATTTAAAAAAGACCAGGATGATCCATACTATGCAAATTGGTAACCCCAAAGATGATAAATAAAATAGTGGGCCAAAGATTTAAAAGTATAAGTAGGGAAAACCATTTCAATTTTTTTTAAAAGAACTTTCTTTAAGGCTTTTATGTATTTATTTTTAGAGAGTGGAAAGGAGTGAGAAAGAGGAAAACATTGATATGCAATAGATACATCAGCAGATTGCCTCTGGCTTGCCCCCAAATGGGGACCTGGCCTGCAACCCAGGCATGTGCCCTGACTGGCAAATTGAACTAGTGACATTTTGGTTCACTGACTGGCACTCAATCCACTGAGCCACACCAGCCAGGACAAAAAAAAAAAAAAGGAAAAAGAACTGGAATTTATAGATTGAAACTGCCCATTGTATCCCAGAAAAAAAATGATCAAATACATATTTTTTCCAAAGTGACAGAGCTTAAGATAAGTAAAAAAGTAACAGGTATAAAGTGTGTGGCAGGAAACGTGTGGCAGGAAAATTAAGCTATTAAATAAAAAAGAAAAAAACTATTGATTTTGTAGTTAATTCAAAGTCTCTAATGTGTAGCAGCTAACTTATTCAATAAATATTTGTTCTATATGTCACTTTTTTGCAGAACACTGATGTGGGCCTAATATTTTCCAGTATAAAACTGGAACTTTCATTTGTTACACCTAAATAGAACAGAGTTAATTTGATAACTTTTCATAAATAAAACTTAAAAATGCACAGAAATGTAAATTTTTGTGGATACAATAGAAACTTTGCATGCAATCAGTAAATACTGCATTGTTTTCAGAACTTGTAAACTTGTTAAAAGTACAGTTAATAGCAGGAATGACATCTGACAGAAGGACATTTTTCAGGTAGTTAAGACAAAAGTCCAAGAACTAAACTTGAAACATCCAGCAAAATCAGATGAACTTAAGACTATTTTATTTGAAGGTCACTTGTTGGCATAAGAAGAATTCAGGTAGAGTGTTGAAATAAACCGGACAATGAAAATGAAGCTGGGAAGCATGGGGTGTAATACTAGCCAGCCTGGCCAGTCTGGAAGGACCTAGACAGCGTAGCACATGTAGGTACCATATCGACACCTGGGCTGCTCACTGAGGGTCCACTCACCAGGTACAGAGAATTTCCTCTACAGGCACGGATCTTCATCTTGTGAAACACCAGCAGATGATTCCTTAACAAGCGATTACCTTTTAACTTTCTTGGACCTCATGTAAATATTCTTCTTTAATAAATAAATATTTGTATTTCTATGCTTCAGGAGATTCCAAACTCCAATAGATTTCAACAGATTTCACCAAAAGGGTAATCTGATTTACTAGTTATAATTAATGAAGCTGACCCTTCTCTTTTAGTTGCCCCCTTTCACTCCGAAGACATGCATCCCATTATTTTCCTATGAAGCTGTCACTGCTTTCCAACTACTCCTTTGTTTCTTTAAGGGGCTAGAATTATCCTTCTGTACTTAAAAAGGGTATATAGAAATTGTGAAATGTTGTCTTGATATAAAATTTGACAACTTCACATTTTCTCCTTTTATTTCTATGATAGCTTGGCACATTACCATCTCACTTGCCTTTATTCAATTTCTCTTCTGTATAGGTAAGTGATATGATGTTCCAGGTGACTGGGTAGTTTGCCATCCTTAAACACATAATTTCCAACTTGGCTTCCTTATGCCAAGTAGACTTGAACACATTCAGTACATTGAAGTACAAAGGATTTCCTACATTTGCATTTTAAATATTTCATTATCACATGTACCTTCCATAAATCTTTATAATTCCCTCTGTCCAACTAATAGAAGGTTGTGGTCTCACAAGCCTACATTATAAAACTATAGTAAACCAAAGAGGTCAAATATGAGGCTGAACTAGATGTAACCTTTAAGTAAACAAGCCTTTGAATTTTATCCCATGTAGTTTATGAAGATCTACTTTATACAGACTTAGAAACTTTAGAACAAATATAATATTGCTTTGATTCAAAAGTTCATGCTGTTTAAGGGTCACCTTTATAAATATCAATTATTTCTGTAATGTAGGTGTAGCCAACAGCAAAGATTTAAATACATCTGTAAAACCTTTAAAACATATACTGAAACAGAAATTAAATCTGGTGTACCTTTTATTAGGATATGCCAGGTATTGGGGAGAGAACTGATTTGGGAGTGCCTGGTACAGCTGAGCCTTTCAGTGACCACAAGCTTTCCTGAGACAAAAATTTCTTTGTTAGGTTTTAAGGAGAGGGGGAAACTCACACAGCCGAGACCACCTGAGCAACACAGACTTTCACACTATCAGGACTGTCTGCTTGGTTAACAGAGGATTTTGGTGATATTTCTGTTACTGGAAAGTTGAAAATCTAAATGCAGATGGCAAATATGCTGAATTTCTCAGCATAACAGCTTCAAAAACTGATATGTGTCCTGTTTTAAAATACATTTTAGCAAAGATGTTCACAATGAACATGAATTTTTGTTGCTAAATCAGCATGAATAAATGCACACTTCGAAAAAATCTATATTTCACTTCTAGGTTGCTAAGACCCACATGATATTCAAAGAGAAAGAGGTCAGTGTACAGATTACAAAAGGGAAATTAGGGTGAAGGGTCAAAGATAATGATGAAAACCCAGTATCAGTTAGAAGTAGGACAATTAATGTATGGCCCCTACTTTGTTGATGGGGAAAAAAGTTTCCATAAATGGAATAGGACTAATATAAACATGCACATTGTCTCAACAGGTGAAGATCTATAAAGAAAGAGAAAAATTATGAAAGAGAGGCCCATCAGAAAGATGCCATGAGAAGAAATAAGAAGCAAAGCTAGATCTATAACTTTTTATTGTTTTTATAAAGAACCTGAATACATGGTGAGTTACAGTAGAAAGAAACTTAGACATTTTACTTACTACTGTTTAAACCTCAGACAAAGGGGAAAGAATCATTAATATTGCTTAGAAGAAAATAAGAGTTTATTAGTTATTTCTATTCACACAAGATTTACTGAAAGCCATTTCAGACTTCACAGCCTGTCTATAGTCCAAAAATTCTGCTACCCAAATTCAACATCCACATAAATAGAGAAATGTGCAAGAAAGAGAGCTTTGAAACTGAGTCTGAGCCCTTTGCCATATGCTGACATGTCCCTTTCCTGAGCTCTGTGCTACTCCATCTCTTTACACTTGGGAGTCATTTATACAACCTGTGTCTCTTGAAACCTCACTTCAACTCACTGACTGATACTTTTGGTCAAAAATAAAAGTAAAAATTGTTCTCTTCTCTTATTCAACATATCTCAAGTAGAATTAATCACCTTCTCACTAAAACTGGTTCTCCTCTCCTTATATTCCTGACTCCATTCATGCCAATCACCAAGTACCACCCATTTAAATCCTAAAATGTCCTTCAGCTCCATCACTGCTCCTACTGCTTCATAGGGTGTAGCCCCTCCCCACCCAGACACAGCAGTACCATCCAAGTACCATCTCTCACACAAATCTTACTAGCCCCAAATCGA
>PVKU01014343.1:0-23575 GCA_004027475.1 Anoura caudifer
GATTAATTAGAGATCCTGCCTGGATGATGACACAGCTGACGGTGTCAAGAGCCTGGATCCCGGACATGTGCTTCTCTTCCTTGCAAGTACGGTACCCTGACTTAGGGCAGAGGGAGATAGGAAGCACTGTGGGCGTCTGTGGGTATCCTGAAGGACTTTAATATTTTAATGAAGTTAAGTCGCTACTTTAACTCTGTATAGCATTAAATAAATATTTCCTTTCCTTTTCACAAATCTCTGGCTTTGAGAGGCATCTTTCCATAAGGCGGCGGACAATAATGGACCTTCTGTTTGCTCTGTAACAATTTTACTTTTCGTCTTTTCTTCTCTGTGTTTCATTCTGGATAATTTCTAATGCCATATCTTCAAGTTCATTAAAATTTTATCATAAGTATATTGCTGTTCATCACATTTATTGTGTTTTTTATTTCAGACATAGTTTTAACTCTGGAAGCTTGATTTGGGTCTTTTAAAATATCTTTCATGTTGCTACTTAGTATGGTTAATCTTTCTATGACCTTGCTGAATATATGGAATATGGAATATATTTATAATTACTCTTAATGTCCTTATCTGCTAATTCTATCACTTGTGTCATTCCTGAGTCTGTTTCTATTGATTGATATTTTTTCTCCACAATAAAGATCATATTTTCTTGCTCATTTATATGCCTGGTAATTTTTTATTGGATTTCGGACATTGTGAATTTTACCTTGTTGGGTGCTAGATATATTTATATTCCTAAAAACATTAGATTTTGTTCTAGAACATAGTTGAGTTAGTTGGAAACAGTTTAATACTTTTAAGTCTTATTTTTAAGCTTTGTTAGGGACCAAAGCAGCATTTAGTCTAGGACTAATTTCTCTCTACTACCGAAGCAAAACCTTTCTGAGCACTCCACCTAATGTCCCATGATTTAAGAAGTTTTTCACTCTGGCTGGTGTGAACACAAACTATTCCAAGTTCTATGTGTGTTCCAAGAATTATTTCCTCTTCCCTTTTTAGGCAATTATTTCCTCAGCCTCACACCGTTTCCTCACCTGAATGCACTGATAAGTACGTAGTTGAAGACATGAGGGCCATCCTTTCCAGATCTCTGAGGCTTTCTCTCTGTGTAGCTGTTCCCTACTAGTACCCTGCCCTGTTATCTCAGACACTTTGGCTCCCCCAAACAGCCAGCTCTGTCTGGCCACCTTAGGGAGACTTCTGGACTCTGACTGGGCTCCTCTCACCTGTGGCGTAGACCTTTCTATCAGCAAGTTGTAGTAATTATAGGTCTCACCTCTTTTATTTCCCCACTCTAAGCAATCACCACCTTATGTACTGTTTTATGTCCTATTTCTACAAAATGTTGTTTCATATTTGGTCCAGTTTTATTATTTGTTTCAGTTAGGAAGGTAAATACAGTCACTTTCCCCCCTCATTTTCTCTGCAGATGAAAGACCTGCAATTGGGATTTTGCTGAAGAAAAGTTTATCGGTTCCCTAGGGCTGCTGTCACAGAAAACCACCAACTGGGTGGTTCCAGACAACCGACGTTTGTTCTCTGCCAGTTCTAGAGGTTAGAAGTCCAAAACAAATCTGTTAGCAGGGCCACATCACCTCCGAAGGCTCTAGGGAAGAATTTTTTCTTGCCTTTTCTAGGTGGTTGGCTGCAACCTTCAGTGTTGCTTGGCTTGTATATGCATCATTCCAGTGTCGGCTTCTGTCTCCACATGCCCTTCTACCCTGGGTCTCCGTGTCCAAATTTTCTTTTCTTATAAAGGCACCAGTCATTGGATTAGGGTCCGCCCCAATCCATTATTGCCTCATCTTAACTTGATTACTTATGTGTGTTTTTCAGGCGGCTGTAACAGAATACCATAGACTGGGTGGCTTAAAAAAACAAACATTTATTTCTCTCAGTTCTCAAAACTGGGAAGTCTAAGATCAAGGTGCCAAAAGCCTCAGCATCTGTTGAGAACACACTTCCTGGTTCGCAGATGACCTGGGGCCACTCTGAAGATACAGTGAAAAGAGCAGAAAAGTGATTGTGTCTCTCAAGTCTCTTCTTCTGTGGACACTAATCCCATTTAAGAGGGTCCACCCTCATGCTTTAATTATCTCCCAAATGCCCCACTTTCGAATATCATCATTGTAACAGGGTGCAGCCAAGAGGGGGGCCCCAAAAGGGAGTTGGAATGGGGCCCAGCACTCACGGTGTCCAGGAAATATTAGAGGGACATATAAGATGTCCTCACCCCCTCTCCCACAGGTATGAATTGGGGGAAGGGACAAATGGAGCAGGGTCATTGAGTTGTTTTGCATAGCAATGGTTTGCAGATAACCCCTGGGGTGGGTGTTAGGGCAGAAGGGTTGAAGGAAATTTTCCACCGCCCCAAGATAGCAACACTCCCCCGCGGGCTCTCTCAGCCAATAGCTAACTGCCACATTAGCTTCGGTGTGATTGCTTGCTCGCCTCTATAAAAGAACCTAGCTGTGAGCGCTAGGCGCGGCTCTCTCTTGTAGCTCCTTGGGAGTACTGTATCCCTGGGACACAGGTTGAGAGTTCGCCCCTGCGCAGGTAATCTTTGGCCAATAAAGTAACATCTTGTACATGGACGTTTCTGGTAGTTAATTATTCTCGCTCGCAGTTGGACTGCAACAATCATGTTTGTAATTTAGGCTTTCACATATGAGTTTGACAGGGAAGAATATCAATATTTAGTTCCTAGCAATCTGCAAACACCCTACTGCTAAATAAGGTCAGATTCACAGTACCAAAGGTTAATATTTCAACATATCTTTTTTGTGGGGGGCACAATTCATCCCATAACAGAAACTTTTATTCTTCTTCTTGGGTAGAGAACACTTTAGGTAGAACAAAGGTGGTCTTTATGGTAAACTGTTAAAATACTCTGTCTCATTAGTTTATCTTTAAATAATCAGGTGTTTATGGCAGCTGTAATAATTTGTAAATCAACTGCATGTTTATCTTTTCTTAAATGCTTTGCTAATACATTGAAATTATTGCTTTAAAACTTCTCATATTTACTGGGTTTAAAAAAAATAAAACTATCATATATTTTTTGACCTTCTGCTTTACCATGGGCCAGAAAGATTACTAGAGATTAGAAGGGATTAAAAATGGAAATTGTACTAATCAGCTTCTGTGATACTATCTTAAAAGTAGCTTCTTGCCTGGGAGTCAATTAACTCTTCATTATTTGGAGGGATTAGAAGAAACTCAGACAAATAGGCTGACCCTTGATATCATTAACAACTTCTTTTTAAAGGAAAGCCAGAAAGGGATAACTCAGCTACTCATCCAGTCTCTAATAATACTTAGTGCTAACATCATCAATGACAGACGCAGGCTCAAAATTATAACAGAGGTCATACAAGCCCACATTCCAAACTGACTTTTTTTAGGGTGATAATAAGTGAGTAATCATGCTGGTGCATCCACAGGCTTTCTGTAGTGAAAGTGAATCCTGAGATCTCCATCATTATACCAAACATGTTGTACTATTTTAATTGTCCATTTATGTGACTTTCTCCCCCACAGAGCCTTGAGAGAACAAATAGCCTGATGCCTAACATAATGAAATATGCTGGGTACTCAGTAAGTATCTGCGCAGAGAGGACGGTAGGAACTGAGGAGGGAAGGACCAAGTGAATGAATGAGCGCAGAGAAGTCCCTTTCTGGCTTTAGCATCATGTCTACAGCCACACAGCTGGTTAGTGACGGGGTGGAACTACAGCTTGCTCTGCTGGTTCCCGGGTAGTTTTCTTCACAACATCTCCTATATTTATTATCTCTTTGGATCTCAGTTCTCTAGCTATATTTTACTAGTTTTTATGAATAATTATACATAGTACTCTTACAGTGCTTACTATCTTCTGGGTATTTTCCTAAGTGCTTTCAAATATACTAATTCATTTGATCCTTATAACAATGCTCTATGGTAGGCACTATTATTCCTATATTATAGGAAGCTCAAATACAGAGATGTTAATCTGTTCTAGTTAATGGTAAAGCTGAGACTGGAACCCCAGCAATCAGGTACTAGAGTTCATACATAAACAACTAGGGCACATTCCCTGAAATAGAGTCACATTTTTTTTTTTTGTTAAAGTTGTGTCACGAAAAGTAGACCAATATTTGATAATATAAGATAGTATAATATAGGTTTGATTGCATAAAGAACATATATTTTTTAATATCTCAGTTTTACATTTAAGATGCTCATTAGCTTGTCTATTCTTCATTGAAAGACATAATTCAAATACAGATAATGAGGGTCAGCAGGATATTACAGTGATAATTGTGTAATTTTCAGGAAAAAATTTCAGGAAAAATCTATTTATTATAATGACCAGCTTTTTGTCTTTCATTGTTACTGAGATCTATTTTTAGAATAAAATTTTGTTCTCCAAGAAGAAGAAAGATGCAGAATAAATAGAAAAACTAACTTAAGGTTTATAAACTAATATTACTGAGAGATAAATTAAAGATATTTCTTTCATGGCATACTTTTTGATGCTAGTTTGATAGGATTTTAATTTTTTTAATTTCTTATTGTTGTTCAATTATAGTTCTTGGCATTTCCCCCCCTTTCCCCCCAACCTCCCTCCCTTGCTTCCACCCCCCACCCTTGGTCTTGTCCATGTGTCCTTTTTAGTGGTAGGATTTTTATAAACAGTAGCCAATAAGTCAGAATTGATTCTTAATTTCTCCAAGGGGGTTAAACCTTATGGTTTTTATTCATTTCTGTGTAGTTTCAGTGTGAAATTCCTTCTAGTACTATTCATTTTTTATTGATTGCTCTAGTATTTGCAATATGTGTTAATCAACTTTTAACAGTTCTTCATTGAATAATATTATACTGCTTCACACACGATGGGAGAAATTCACAACAGTATATTTCTTTATTCCCTCTCTGATTCTTTATCTATTGTACCATACATTTTATTTCTACATTTTAAACTCCATAATTCACAGCAACTGTTGTTGCTTTAAATAGTCAAAGAAATTTAAGATGACATATGTATCATTTCTTTCAAAGAAATTTTAAGATGACATATTTATCATTTCTAATACATTATTTCTTTGTGTGGATCCCAATTTCTATCTGATGTCATTTTCCTTTTGCTGGAGGAACTTCCTCGAACATTTCTTGTAATTCAGGTCAGCTAATGATAAGTTCTCTCTACTTTTGTTCACTTAAAACAGCTTTTATTTTGCTTTAATTTTTAAAAAAATTTTGGCTGGATTTGGAATTATAGGTTAGAAGGCTTCTTCCCCTTCCTACTTCTCTTTGAGCATTTTAAAGATGTTTCAAAAACAATTGTTAAAGAAAAATACAACACAAATTATTAAAAATTAATTGAATTAAGTTTTTTTAAAAAAGAGTTCTAGGTCGATAGTTTTTTTCTTCTAGTACCTTGTAAGTATTGTTCTACCCTCTTTTGTTTGCATGGCTCCCAGGGAGCAATATGCTGTGATTCTTAGTTTTACCCTGTTTATGCTGTTTTGTTTCTCTGCTTCAGATTTTTATGATGTGCCTTTCTTGTTTGGAAGTTACTGAGATTCTTAGATCTGTGAATTGACAGTGTTTATTAAGTTTAAAAAAGAAAAAAGAAAAATGTGTCCTTGTCCGTTGGCTTGCATATTTTTGAAAAGTACTCAGCTTTCACTCTCATCTGCTCCTCCGTAGGCTGTAGGTCTTTCTCTGGCTGCTTTTAATATTTTCTCTGTGTCATCAATTTTCAGCAATTTGATAATTATGTGCCTTGGTGTCCTTTATTATTTTTTTTTTTTATCTTGGTTGGGATTCATTGAGATTCTTGAGTTTGTAGGTTTATAGTTTTCATGAAATCTGGGAAATTTATCACCATCGTTTCTTCACGTATTTTTTTTCTGTTCTGCTCCCCTCCTTCTGGGACTTCAGTTTCACATGCGATGGACTGTTATTCCACAAGTCATAAAAGCCCTGCACGGATTTGTTTGTCCTTGTTTTCTCTCTGAGATTCATTTTGTACTTTGTGAATTCGCATATCCTTAAATTCACTGATCTTTTTTTCTTCAGTGTCTTATTTGCTATTAATCTCATCCAATGAATTTTTTTATTGTTCATCTCTAGAAGTTCTATGTAATTATTTAAAAACTACCTTCTACTTCTCGGCTCATTATGTTTAGTTTTACTTCAAATATTTGCACATTGCTATAATAGCTCTTTTAATATTATTATCTTCTAGCATCATTATCTGCTATTTCTAGGTTTTTTTTCCTATTAGTTATTTTTTTTCCTGACTCCAGATTACATTTCCTGCTTTTTGGCATGTCTAGTAACTTTTTATTGGAAGCTGAGTATTATGAATATTATATTTTTCAGTTTCCAGATTTGCTGTCTTTCCTTAAATAGTGTGGGGTTTTGTTTTGGCAAGTAGTTAATGTACATGCAGATCAGTCTGACTCATTTTCAAGGCCTTATACTCTTCTAGGGCAGGTGTAGAGCAGAATTCACTAAAGAGAGAGTTCAGCTTTACTACCAAGATGCAACTTTACCAGTGTCTCTACTGAATGACCTAGGATGTCACTGAGGTCTGGCTACTCTCCTAGTCAAAGTCCAAAGTCAGGGATGCAATTTAAAATGAGATGGTCACAAATGGCTTCACCAAGGTGACAAGGTGATAACTGGAGCAATGGTTATGAATTCTTTTAATAGTATTGATATATAATGTCAAATTGCTTTCCAGAATATCACAGTATTTTGTACCTCCACTAACAGTTTAGGAAAGCACCTACTTTACAGTATTCTTGCCAGCATTGAGTATTATGTTTAATAAATTATAGTATAAGCTGTTGGAAGGAATACCATGCAGCAGTCAAGAACCGTGTTCTTTTTGAAAACTAGTAACTTGGGAGAAAGTTCTCAAAACAATGTTCATTGAGCAAAAGCAGGACAAAAAACATTCCATATACATTAAGATCTCACTTTTATATAAATATACACACATATTTTTCTTTGTTAATAACATTTATCTGTTGATAATGGGATAAGGAATGATTTTTATATTCTCATTATTTTCTCTTTAGCATATCTTTTATTCTGAAAACTACCTTAAACTATGAGGTATCTGAGAAATGAGTATACAGAAAAGAAAGGGCTTTCCACAGAACATGGAAATACCTGAGAGCAGGAAAACCTACAGACACAGAAACCATGTACCCACTACAAACTGTGCCCGGAGTTGCACTTCTCAGAGTCTGTGTGGACCATCAGAAGGAGTGGCCTGGGAGCACCTCCCAGCTAACTGGAAACTTGTAAAGGCTGCATAATTGGTCAGTTTATGCCCATGGAAGGGAAGTGGCTATCTGTCTTGGATTGGTTTTATTTGTTTGGACTGATTGGGATCATGCATTTTCCTTGGTTCCCATTTTATGCATTAACACGGAATCTATTAGTTTGCTAGGGCTGCCATAATAAAAGATCACAAGTCACGTGGCTTAAAGAGCAGAAATTTATTCTCTCATTATTCTGGAGTCTGGAAGTCCAAGATCAATGTGTTGGAGGGTTTGTTTCTTCTGAGGCCTCTCCCTGGCTCGCAGACAGCCTTCTTCCTGTCTTCTATGGTCTGCCCTCTACACAGGTCTGTGTATAAATTTCTTCTTAGAAGGACACCAGACACATTAGATTAGGGCCCACTCAGATGACTCAGTTTTAACTTAATTACCTCTTTAACGATCTCATCTCTAAATGCAGTCACATTGTGAAGTTCGGGGGTATGAGGATTGCAACATATGAATTTTGAGGGGGCAAAGTTCAGTTCATCATACTGAGTAAATTTAGCTCTTCTCTTCAAACTGCTCACGGATGTACCAGAGGCAGAAAACTAATGTTTTGTTTTGTTTTTGTTTTTTGTTTTTGTTTTATCAAGCATACACTCTAGATGCAAAGTGCCTGATGTCAAATTCTGGCTCTCTCATTTAAGAGTTGTTTGACCTAGGACAAAATATTGCATCTTGTGCCCTGGCTGGTGTAGCTCAGTGGACTGAGTGCCGACTTGTGAACCAAAGGATTCCGGTTCGATTCCCAGTCAGGGCACAAACCTCGGTTGCAGGCCAGTTCCCAGCAGGGGACGCACCACAGGCAACCATACATTGATATTTGTCTCCCTCTCTCCTTCCCTTCCCCTCTAAAGATAAATAAATAAAATCTTTAAAAAAATCTTATCTTGCTTCTGTATACTTCAGTATCTCCAGCTCTCAAAAAGGGAGAATATAAACACATATCTCATAGGTTCATTGCAAGCGTTCAGTGACTTAATTGATGCAGATCTTCTGACCATCGCTTGTCATATAGCTGTGTACTAAGTGCTCAGTAAAGTTTCACTGTCATTGTCATGTCAAATATCTCTTTTGTGTAGCTATTTGTTAAACACTGTACTTGACAGAAAAATATATAGTGGTGAACATAAAAGATAGTGTCTTTCTTTGATGAGGAGGAATTTCACCCCTGGCTCTATGTGCTGTTTTTATTTATGTTGAGGCAACTTTCTTTCTCCTCTTAAAGGTTACCTGTAGGAATATTTTTCTAAGGGATTCTGAACCATCAAAGCACGCTCGATCTCTCTGCCCTTCCCTTACTGTGGGCACTGACTCTCACATATGGTTTGTAGATTTAGGGAGAAGTAAAGTCTGAAAAAGAAAGCCTAAGTGACAAATCCTAAATATTCTTTATGATTATCAACTGTTTCTCTATCCCTTAAACAGCACTCGCGCACACGCGCGCGCACACACACACTTCCGCCCTTTTAGCTTCGCTGGACACATTTTCTAAATTCACAAGCCCAGATTCTGCACCTAGATAGTGCTGTCTTGTGAGGTTGTGGTATCTACTACATTAAGCGGTCCTTCTAGAATGCTTTGATGACTAAAAATATGGATGATGTATCTGTCCTTTGTACACCAGCTCTCTCACCCTCATTTGGGAACATGTGCTTTGGGTATTTTTCCAAGCAAGGACTTGTACTGATCTACCTCATACATTAATTCTAGCTGAAGTAATACTTTGGGGAAGGAATATGATCCCAAAATAACCGTCAGGAGAAGTGTGTCATGAAAGGTCATGGCAATGGGGCAGAGGATGTTGGATGGGAGAGTTCTAAAAATAGGAAGCAAGAGATCAAAGGACCAGCAGGGTGAGGGACCTTTTTTTTGGCTTTGAGTCACAGCAGGAGGAGGCAACAGCACCCACACTGCACTTGCCGAACTGCAGGGGTGGGAGGGAGGGGAGCGCGTTTTTCTGTCCTGGGTGCTGACTGCCTTGAAATCATTTTGATAAAAAATGTATTTATGTAATGCTTCCAAACATGTCAAAATAAGTAATATTATGGAGAATTTTACCTAACTGCTACATTCCTAATATTGAAAAAAAAAAAGTCTAAATGTTTCTGATCAAGAATACTTCATTTCAGCTTTCTTCTTGGACTAGATCTTTAGGTTTAAAAGCTAAAGTTGATTTTTCATTGTCCCCTACATTGTATCTGATGATTAAGTGTTTGCAAAGCCAAGCCTGAATTTTATGTGTGCACACTAGAAAAGAGGCTGGCAGGTTCACTCACATCAGAGTCTGTTCTGCCACTTGTGTGTTCTGTGGGCTGGCGTATGGGCGGATCTGGCTGCAGTTGAAGAAAGTGCTATTTTAGATATGCTGTCCAATGCTCTCCTCCTATAAATATAGCTTTGATAATAATAAGGCGGGTAGATTGAATGATGTTGAAAACATGGGCCTCTTGAATGAATTTTGACAGATGATTGTATTTTCATGTGCGTGTGTGTGAGTATGTGCGTGTGGTTTTGTTTCTAATTCCACAGAGTAGGAGATCAGAAAATCTGGATTAATCCCACAATCTCTCTAAAGGCCAATTTCTTCAGCAGTAAAATAAGCATATTGACTCTTGACTTTGAGACAACAAATGTGTGCAAATGCTTGCAAACTCTACAGTGTTGTACAAGTGTTCCTTTCAAATCACGTGGTTGTCAGAGAACCAGTCCCTGTGTTGAAGAAGAATTCCCCCTTCCTATTCAAAAAGCCTTCTTTTCATTCATTCTCAAACTATTGACTTCACTCCAGTGTACAAGGCACTGTGCCAGGTGCCAAGAAACATTCAAAGGTGAGCCATACCCAGATCTTGCCCTCAAAGAACTTAGGGTATCAGAATGCAGATAGACCACTGGAAAAAAACACATCGCTTGATTTTTTAAATTTAGCTTCAAATGACTGCATAAATGAGCATGATATCATATTTAAAAAGTAATTTAGATTGTATGTCAACAGTAACTGAAATATAAAAATGTTTTAAAAATGACTGAGCAGTCCCTCTGAAATATTTAAGTAATAATGTACATGTTAATGAATGTATATTAGTCTGTTCATAGACTAATTAACATGTATGCCATTATCAAGAATATTAAGAAATTCACGTAAAAGGAAAGGTGTCTCAACTCCAGCTCGGCCTTTTGGGGGGCCCCCCCGCAGTGAGGAATGCTGATTGACAGCATGCTAATCCCAGCCCTTGTGGAGTGATCAGTCTTCATTAGGCTCCCAAACCGAAACTGACCTGAAAACAATGGATTGCTTGGCCCTAGGGCCAGTTTCTCCATTTGTTTTGACTTGAGTCTTTCTTAGCCTGAATCCATGAGTGAAAGCCTCCTTTGTTTAACATTTTAGTTGCGGGGCACTTAACAAACCTCTGACTTTATTCTAACAACAGAGATAAAGCTGGGATTTCCCCAGGAGACTGGGAATCCTAATATTTATGTGAGGAAAATAAAGCAGTTATAATCCTGAAAATTATGTAATTTGTTGCTGATTTAATGAAAATAGGATTTGGCTAATAAAATTTCTAGCCACTTGAAACTTGTGAGAAAATCTTAACATTGTAAAATTTTAACTTACAGCACAGTCTCAGAAATATGGCTTCAAAAATATTCCTTGGATAAAAATATTAAACATCTTCTGAAAATAATAGAAATGAAATGATTCTGATCTCTTTTTCTAGTAGAAGAAAACTGCTTCAGAGATCAGAAATCTCAGAGTTTCCCTTTCAGGATAAGTAGGAGGGCCCGTACACTGGTCTTGAATCAGCCGCTCCTTTGGGCATTAATAGCTTCAAATCAGTGTGAGAGATCTTAAATTGGTCCTTCGGAAAAAGAAGCTATTGTGAGTTTGGAAGAAAGAAATGTCTCATTTAATGTTCGGAATAATGGTTGAAAACTATTAGGGTGATCTGTGGGTGCTAACACTTGGCTAATGATTACCACAGAATGAGGGGAAGAGAGATGGAATTACTGTGTGAGCAACAAGGATAACCTTCAAGTGAAGATGCCCAGATAGGCATGGAGGCTGGTTACCTTATGAGGTCAAGACTTCCAGCCAGAATTTGCAGAAGGCGCCTCCACAGAGGGAGTCCAGCAGCCTGGGTGCAACCCTCCAACCTACACGCTCTCTGCCTAAAATGCCTCAGAAGAGAGAGTTCGGATCTGCATCACAGACCCAGGTACAGGCTCATTATGGCTACCCAGGATGCCTCTGTTGCCTGTTGCCTCTCAGTAAACAGTACCACCCACATTACTGCTGGTCTCTGGATTCAGCCTATTCATACAACAAACATTTGTGGAGCCTCTAGTCTCTTCCTCCTGCCTGGTATAAAGAATCTCCTCATGCCTCTGGCCTCTGATTTATGCTTCTACAAAGCGCAGTGAGCTTCTGCAGGCCTATGATGGGGCACTTTCTACTGGTTAGATCAGCAACACCACGCTTTGCTGGTACCCTCTGGGTCCTCAGCGGCTTCTGGCTGCATGGTCACAGTAAGGACCCAAGCCACTCCCTGGTTCTCGCCAAGCACCTGAAATGCTTTCAGGGAGTCCAGAAGTTTTCATCGTGAATTCATCGGTGATGATAACTCTTTCAGAAGATTGATTAGCTTTAGGAACAAAAGGCAGGATCAGGGTTTCATTCCCCGGCGTTTACAGTATGAGGAACTGCTGTGTACCAAACCACTCCAAAACTTAGGAACTTTGACCAGTACCCATTTATTGTGTCTCACAGATCCTGTGAGTCAGGAATCTGGGCAGAGCTCATCTGGGAGATTCTTCTGTCCCCCCTGAGATGGCTGAGGTCACTCAGTGGTACTCAGCTGGCACATGTGCTGGTTGAGAGTGCCTAAGATGATTTTACTCACACACCTGGCACCGGTGTAGGGATGGCTGGGAGTGTGAGCTCAGCTGGGACTGCTCACCAGAGCACCTGCACATGCTGTCTGCAGCACCGCAGTCTCAGGGTGGTTGGACTTCTCATCTGAAGGCTGAGCAAGCATCCCAAGGGAACCAGGAAGAAGCTGCGATCGCTCTTCCTGACCTAGCCTCAGAGGTCACGCAGCATTACCTCTGCAGCGTTCTGTTGGTTACAAGAGAGTCATAACGCCATCTCAGATTCAAGGGGAGGGAAGTAAGCTTCATTTCTTGATGAGAGGCCACATTATAGAAGAGCTTGGGGGGTATTGTTGCAACCATCTTTGGAAAATATAATCTTCCATTTTGGCTTCTGACTGTGTCTCATTCACTTACTGCTTATCTGCCTCTGCATACCTGACTCCTAAAGTCAGTTACTGTGCCTACTCAGAAGCCAACCTTCTTCCCTCCTCTCCTTCCCAGTCAGAAAGAAAGAAAGAAAGAAAGAAAGAAAGAAAGAAAGAAAGAAAGAAAGAAAGAAAGAAAGAAAGAAAGAAAGACAAAAAGAAAAAAAAGGAAAGAAAGGAAAAGACAAAACCTTCCTAAAACACAAGGCAGAGTAAATAGGTACTCAGTTGGAACCAGTAATGTTACGAGTCTAGCAGGAAGGAATACTCAGGACGAGGAGAATTAAAGGAAGCTTTATGGAGGAGATGGCCATAATGCTGGGTTTTCACGGGCAAGTAGAATTTTGACAGATTGAGAATAGGGGAGAAAGGCGTGTCATTTCCACATGAGGAAAAGCACAGAAGTGTAGAAAGGTATGTTGCATGAGGAACAGCTAAGACTGCTAAAGAATTTAAGCTTCAGACTATGTAACCACTGAGAAGTCAGGTTTTAAAACTGTCTTTTAGGAAGACAACTCTGGTGGCCATGTGGAAGATACATTGAAGAGGTGAGATTTTGGAGGAGGTGGAGGAAATGGCCAGTGTATGTAGGGGGTAATTTAGTATCCTTTTTTTTAAAAAAAGAAAAAAAGAAGAGGGCTTTCTTTCTCTTCTGATCTACAGGAGAAACAGTAGCAGCGACTTTCTCCAGAGATGATCGCTTACACTGGCATGGTTCATCGCTAGGCTTGGCCCTTCCTTCAGCAAAAACTTATCCAGATGTGTTTGGATTGGATACTTGGTAGAACTAGTTATTCCCTTGAGGTTTCATCCCATCTGCCATCCTCCAACCCGGTGAATCTATGCTTCAGCAGTCTTAGAAACCCATCTTCAGTGTTGCAAGTCCACCCCAAACCCTTGCCCTAGCTAAGAAGGGGTGTCCAGTCTGCTGCCCACGGGCCGCATGCAACCCAGGATGGCTGCAAACGCGGCCTAACACAAAATCGTAAATTTACGTAAAACATTATGAGATTTTTTTCATGATTACATGTTGCAATGTATTTAGCGCGTGGTCCAAGGCAACTCTTCTTCTTCCAGTGTGGCACAGAGATGCCAAAAGGTCGGACACCCCCTGAGAGCCTGTCTACTGTTTCTCCCATCATTCCCTCAAACTCTTTGCTGCAACCATGCACAACTTCTCACCGCTTCCTGGCCTGCCAAGCCCTGTCCATCTGCCACGACTTTGTATGTGGCCACTCAGCCTACAGAGCCCTTTCTGTCAGCCTGTTCTCCACAGGACAAGTTCGTAGTCTTCAGTTATTACCCAACTGAAATGTCACCTCTGTGAAGCATGTAGACTATCTTCTGGTATCGCATGATGTTCTGTCTTCCATTGTAACATCTGTCCCATTATCATGTCACGTGCGTGTCATGTTTATTTAGTGGATTAGATTGAGCCCTCCGAAGGAACAGACCGTGTTTTATGAGAGACTAGTGTTTCTCATAAGAGTTGGTCGTCAGTAAATGTTATATGAAGGAAAGAAGTAGGACTTTCATTTAACTCTTGTTAATGTAAGTGTTGGTCTGTGTTTCTGATGTAGAAGCCCTGACACTGATTGAACAAGGAGTTGGTACCAATCTATGCAGAATAGTGGCATGTAAGGCTGCTCAGAAGAGGCTGAGTTTCTGTTGACATAAGATTGTGAAAGTAATCTGGAAAATCAACCAGATCCCAGAGTAGCGGAGCTCTAGTCACAGATCTGGTTTATTTTTAACAAACAGTTTCCCAGAGGTATCATGAACAGACCAATCATCGGGTCTCTTATACCCAGTAACTATTAAAACAGGCAATGCCTTGCCTGTTTCCAGAGCTGCAGCTCAGCCCTGTGGAGTTGCCTGGATTCATAAGTAACATTCTCTTCTGCTGAAAGGCTGGCACTAATGGGTGGTTTAGGTCATTGTCAACTTCTGTGGTCTCCTTCTAAAACTTAAGGTCACACTTTCATAAAATTGTGGGGAACTCATCTTACACATACACTAAGCCCTAAAGAATGCTCTGTGGGCAGAGCTCAGCTTACTTGGGAGAACTTTGTTTGCACAGTGTTTCAGGGCCTGGGTTCATGGGACGTTTTCCCTTTGGCCAAGATCGGCCTTATATAACCAAAGCAATGCGAGCGTGTTAGCGGCGGTGTTTCGCTGTGGTTAGAACAGATAGGCAAACGCTGCGTGTGCCTTCAAAGCCTCGGATTGGTGTAAATGTGCTCATGGAGAATCTGTAAATTGTACCTTTTTTAAGTTTTTACACCCTTGGGGTGTGTGCTGGGCTTATTAAACAAGAGTCTGTAGAGGTGTAACGTTTTTTATCCTTCTGAGTGAAAGGTTTTTATTGAATTTTTCTCCATTACTTAGCACCCATTCTGCCTCTTTTCAGTTTCAGATATTTTCACTCTGCGGTGACAGATGTGAAAATGATCATTTAAAAGTTTGTAGATTATCACCAACTCACCCCAACACCAAATATCCCTCCCCTACAGCTGTCCTTAAAGAGGGAATTGCCCTATTCCATCCAAGGATCATTAAGGACTTGAAGCACAGTGGCTGGTGGGGTTGGGATGGGTGGGGTGGGGGGGTGGGGGGGTGGGGGGTGGAAGTAGAGTAGACTTTAGACTGGTTGCAACTGGCCCAGGTCCTAATGCTGCCACTTAGCTATGTGACCAGAGCCTCTCTGGGCCTCAGCTTTTCTTGGGATTAATTTGATATAGACAACATGCATGATACAGCCACTAGAAGATGCTCGATTAGTTTCTGTCCTTTCTTCTTTGACAGGTTGATAGGGATGGGAAGGGAGGACATAAGAAGCAGAAACTTCAAACTAAAAAGGTAGGAAACAGTGTCAGGTGGGCATATCTAAAATTAGAATATGTAAATAGGATCTAAATGAAGGTAATTTGACTTGCAGTTTCCCAGGAATGCATCTATTATACCACCAGGCAGTGGCAATTTGGTGATTCTGCAGCGACATTTATAATTGCTGATGTTTTAAAGGGCCCTTGACTCCATAGCTTCTCTAACATCATAGACATTTCTGTTGTAGAAGTCAGAGGTCTAGAATTAAAGGTCTACCGGTTCCAGTGAATGAGCTCCCAGCCAAGTGTCAGTGATGTGAGACTTGTCTGTAATTACAAAGTATTACTTAATCACTCCTCAAAGAGACAGAAATAAGTTCATGCCACTGAAATTTCATCCACGTGATTAAATGAGAAGTAAAAGATGGCTCTGAAGTAGATTAATACTGAATATTTTCAGAATACCTTCTATTAAAGCTTAATCAAAGGCACTCCAGTCTCCTAACTCCTTTTTCCACCTCTGATTCCTGAAGCTTTTGAAACTTTTCTAATGAAAGATGTAAAGTACCAAGAAAACATCATAGATAATGCATCTGGCTCAACATCCTAGAACCAAGCTTACAGAAGTGAGAGGAAAGATAACAGCCCCTGATGATGGAAGCAGAGACCAAACATCTTTCATCTTCCACTTCAGGATCTGAATCTCTCACAAGAGGTGTGAGTGGGAGAGCCTCCAGGCCGGCGGCATGGGCACCATCTGGAAGTGAGTCACGGAACTCTCAGGCTTCATCTGGGTCTCCTGAATGAGGCGCTCCAGGGCGGGCCCAGCCACTCCTGTTTCCACAAGCCCTCCAGGGAACGCTGGTGACAGTCAATCCTCAGCGCTGTTAGTCCGGAAGAGACTTTGAAAAATAGAAAAGCATAACCTTCAGAGTGTCATTGTTATCGAAACTGTATTCCATGCTTAAAGCGAAACAAAAAAATTTACAGACTATATAATTCTTAGATAAATACACCTTTAGACCAGAGAGCTTTCCGAAAGCCAGTGCCACCATAGAATGACGGTGTTAGGAAGACTCTCAAAAGGTCACTTCTCATACCCTACTACAAGACTGTTTTAACTGCCCAAGTTAGGTTACAACCTACAAATGTTTGGTGGAACTAGATCTACGAGATACCCAGATATTTTTAGAGTACTCTGAGTTACACAAAATGAAAAAGCGTTCCTTGCTGAGAAGTGTTACAAAAAGAGAACATGTTTAATTTATGCAACGCAGTGCTGTGAAGAACTCCTCAGAGCTCCTAACACGTGCAAGTGCAATTTTGATTTTCCAAAAGGAGAGGTACTCTTTTGTGTAAGGTGATTCTTTTAGTTTATGGTGTCTCTCAAACCTTTTTTCTGTGGAGCATCCCTTGGGACCAGAATTCTGCAGGATCTACTTTGGGAAATGCTGATCCGAAGTATAGAATGCTAGAATTTCTAGCTGGAAGCGTTTTCCAGAAATCCGTCGGTTAAATCCCTCAGTTCTGAGCACCTCACTTGCTTAAACAGGAGGAGCTACTTTCTGCCTCTTGTTGGTGCTGTTCCTAACCATCACAGATGTGAGAATCTTTTTCCAACATCAGATTCCAGAGGTAAACCCCTCTCTCTTGCACACGTACACATGCATGAAATTAGGTGCATTGTTTTACACTTGTCGGTTAGAAAAGTGGCCTGCCAATGGGTAATACCACAAGCTTTGGAGTCAGATTCCAGGTTTATTTACTATTTATCAATAGTAAAAGCAAAGGTTTCCTTACTTAAACTCTACAAATCTCACTTTCTTTTGTGCAAAACAGGGGTAACAATTGTATCTGCCTTCAGGGTGTCAATAAAAGGTAAACAAAATAATCTCTATGACATAGCCACTCCATAAGTGCTCAATGAACGTTAGCCGCTATTTTATTAATTAAAAAATTACATAGTGGACAAAAGTTACAAACAAATACACAGTGCTTTCAAAGAGTTTGCATTTTATTAGATCAAATTAAACTGCCCCTGCATTTGCAGGGGAGGGAGTATTATTGTACATATAGGTACAAGACATTATTTATTCATTCTATAATGTTTGATATGCAAATCATTTCGCAGATCCTTTGCAGTAACCTCAACATTTGGGGTTTACTGATGACGGGTTAGGAACCAATGGCCTGTGTCAACCTATTTTTTGGCTAAGACTGTCTATTTTTGAAAACATTTAGATGAGGGGAGAGTGTTCAGCTTTTTTGTTCCCATGTTTAAACTCCCTTGCCATTAATTTGTTCTGTGTCTGCCTGGGCGTGTTGGAAACCCATTGCCTCCGATCCAGTCTTCTGCAGGCCCAAGCAGCCGGTCAGCATCTTCCTCGTAGTCACGTTCCATTCAGAGGAAAGAGTCTTCCTGAAGAAACCTCTCTATTTATCAGTTAACACTGTTGTGGACCCGGCATGTCAGTAAACACCTTTGGATAGATAAGAGACATTTGAAATGTCTTCTGTCACTGCAAGGAACTTATAATGTAGCTGAAGGAACAAATTAATTATTTGAGAGTATTCAAGTGCTACAGTGATGGCATTGGTTGAAAATGAAGTTGATGTTCAGAAAAGGACAAAAGCAATGTGGGAGAATTTTTGCAAAGCTCCATGTAGGGGAAAGCATGTTTAGTGCAAAAATACTGAATTAAGAATCAGGATTTAAGTTCTAATCCAGGCTTTGAAACAAATTCCCTGTGTGACCTTGGGCTAGATTTTAACTTCTCTAGATCTTAGTTTTCTTACCTGTCAAGTGAACAACCAGCCTGATTAGGCTCTGCCTGCTGCCCCTCAGGGTGGGAGACATTCCTCCCCAACGTGCGTTCTCACATCCAATGCTCATCCTGCCCTCCGATGTGGCCCCATTCTTCAGATGAGAGCACTGAGGCTCAGCAAGCTTATGTAACCACATAGTAGGTAAGCTTTTCTAGTCCTCCCACCCGGTTTCCCTCACTCTGGCCTCTTTTCTCTTAATCACAAGGCCAAATTTCTCTTTTGAGGGTATGGGAAAGGTTTAAGCTGGACCTTCAGAAATGGGTGAGGGCAGAGATTGAGTTGCTCTGTGAGTCTAAATCAATCCCCAGCGTACATGATAATTTATACTGCAACTCCCTCCTTGAATCTCAAAAAGCCTATAATATGAGGTTACTTCTGTTCCCAAACACCAGCATTATTATGGAGATCAGCTGAACAGGAAGTTAGTTTGTTGCTTATTCATTAACCTTTTCTTTTTTAAGCGTTTCTTTTCTTTCTTTCTTTTTTTTTTTAATTCTTGGGCCATTTTTAAATTGTTTTTTTTTTTTTTTGTCTTTTATAGATGCTTTATTTGAATTAAAATCTCCCCAAATTTCTATTCATTATATTTGGATGTTGTATTTTTTTAAATTTATTATAATTGTTGTTCTTGTACAGTTTTCTGTCTTCTACTCCCATCCCAGCCCACCACCCCAGCCCTCCCCAGCTCCCTCCCATTTCCATGCTTTTTTTTAAGTTCTCCTTAATTTTCCCCAATAACACTCTGCCTGTCAACATGTATACAAAAAGGCCATTTCTCCCCACCTCCTTCAATCATTAGCCTGTAAGTCATCACCAGTGTAATATCATGTTTGGACTTTTCACAAAAGGATGACTGCATTGACTTTCCTTTGCTTCTGCCCCACCGACAGTTCAGACCTCTTCTATATGTGACTTTCCTGCCTCTAACCAGTGTTGTTTGCCTTCGGTCTTTGTGTGGTCTGCTTGAGGCCGATCGTCTAGTGATGGAAGAGCCAGTAATTATAATCCTGAAGGTTTACTGAGCGCTCACGTTGTTTCAGGTACCATTCAAAGTGTGTCATGTTCAATCCTCACAACCACTGCCGAAGTTAGAAGTGACTACTGTTCCCATGTTGCAAATAAGGAAATTGAGATGAAAGTAATCTGTCCAAAGCTGCAGCCATTTAGCAGAGTCGGGAGTCAAACTCAGAGTTTGGCACCAAAACCCAAACCTACACTTTTACCTCCTCCCCCCACTCCCAAAAAGAGAACAGTGAGATACACATGGGAGGGTCAGTCTCCTCCTCCTCCCCATTCCTCCTTCTGCTTCTCCTCCTCTTCCTGATCATCACCATCATCATCATCACCATCATCTTTTTCAGGTTGAGCTGATTTAGATGGACTTTATTTGAGTAGTGTGGGAAGGTTAATTATTTATGCTAGGAGAAAATTAGCAGCAAGAGAAGGAAATTAAGAAAGGGAACATTCTGGATATACGTTTACATCTCATATACACCTCTTTCCCGAATGGAGAGTTGTTTCCTGACCAATTTCTTAGTGAAAGAGGTTATTCACAGCTAGGAAAAGCTCGCCCCACCGCTGGCAGGATCCGACTGCCGCTGCCACCACAGTTGGTAGGGTAGGAGAAATTAATAGCTTACTCTCGTTTCTAACATATTTTAATAACTGACAGAATAAAAATTGATCCTTATCTTTAAAACAGCTTTAGGAAATTACTCCCTCTATCTTATCACTTCTGCTGTGTCTTACTGTCATGATAAAATCCTGTGTCTGATGTTTTCTCTGCCCTGCTAATAGCAGGGCTTTAAATTATTAAAGGAGAAGAATGTGAAAGCTCTTTCTCTCCTTGCTGCTTTGAGAGTTGGTTGACTTTTTGAGGTTCCCTCTCTCTGCCTTGGAAAGCTTCATTTTCTGTTGGGAGGCTCATCCCAGCCCTGCTTCGTGCTTAGGAACGTGAAAGGTAAAAGTTTAGGCTGCCTAATGAAGCAGAGGAATGTTTGGCAGGGGAAGGGGGCTGTTGACTTTACTTAAAATATTTTTTGCAAATATTTCATATAATGTAGGTTTTGCAGCTCCTTCTCCGTCTCCTCCCCCACTTTTAAATAAATGTGTAGAATTATAGTGTGTGAAGAGGAAGTTAGAAAATGAACCCCACTGTTCCTATCTCCAGAGGCATCTGTGCGGGTGTGCAGGGTGAATGGGCCCTTTGGGAATTCTAAGGGAATCCTCTAGAGCCAAATTCCTGCACCAGGGCAAACTTCCATCAGCTGTGTAAATAGTGTGGCAATGTGTGGAAGCCACAGGCAGTTTCCTGATAGTCAGCTACTGTGTCCAGGTAGTTAAAAGGATTCATGTTCCATCCATCCTGAGGTTTGCAGGGTGTGAGTTGAGTCTTGTAGTCCCTAACGAGAGGGTGGGTAGAAATTTTCTCTCCACTTTATTTCATGTGAGGAAAGGCACTCTGATGAAGGAAGGTAGGTGTAGCAAATAAAACCATTGGTGTTTGAGTGAAGTAGAAAACTGTGACTGCAAATTGGAGACAGCATTGGGCATTCACTGGCAGACCTTCATCACAGCTCAAGAAATTCCTGGGACTAGGCATGGGACATTTTGTTCTGAGTTGTTTATTTAGCTGTCCTTTAGAATGTGAACTTGAATGCAATTCACATACCTAGTTGCTTTTCCCTATAGCATGTGAAAGAAGGCGGCAACCCTGAAGGCTTTCTGTCCCTCCAGCAGCATCGCCTGTGCCTGAGCGTCTGCTGGGTGTTGGTTTGCAGCTGCATTAACCTCAGTTCTTCCCCATGTAGAAGTCTGGATGCTTGCCCCAGCTCCTGGATCTGAAGTTGCTTTGCTTTTCTTATGCTTATTTTGCAGTCTTCATCCCTCTGACATCCAATTTGTTGGTTTAGCTTAAATGAATAGGCATGGAGACAAAGCAGCTAAGTACAAGCAGTCCTCTATGTACATTTGTACGTAATGCATTCCTGAAAATATGAACAAATCTGCAATACTGAAATAATTTATCTGTTGCAAATAGCCTTTAATTACATGTTTCTAGCATTTTTTCGTGCTCTTTAATTCTTTCCCTTCACCACTGGACACAGGGTATAATGACTGAAGTCCAAGCATCATTCAGTTGAGGCAAAAGTTTCTCTGATTTTAGCTTGGCCACTATTTTCCATCTTTATTTTAATTGTGTTAAGTTTATGAGACTTACCCTTCTTTTCAATAGTATCAGTAATTTATTTTTCCATTTTCAGCCCCATTTTTCTACATGTATGTAGTTAAAACCCATCAAAATATTCAAATAATTAAACAAGTACTCTCATACAAAGATGGCACCATGCTACCCAAGCAGAACAACTGTGCCCGCCAATCATCCAGTTTCGCCATGGCTAATTCAAGTGCTGTGTTTTTCCTTTATTTAGAGTTCTCTCAACTTGACTAAACCATCCCGGCAATTACCAGATACCAGGATTGCATGCTGTTGTGGGTAAGGTTTCTTGAAATGGTCGGTTTTTTGGCCTGAGTCAAAGGTCCGGACCGCAGCAATTGGTCCGGAGACAGGTGCAGATGCAGTCACTTGCCTCCTGCGCGAGTCATGAACAAGTATGCCTCATCCTGGTCTGGGGGAAGCCTGTCACCCAGAGAGATCTCAGAGTATCCTTCATATAGTGTAGTCATTGTTTTCAAAGCAATAGAATGTTTGAACTGTTGTTATTGTTGTTTTAAGGCTCCATGTATTGGATATTCATATAGATAGTTGTGACTAACGATTTAAATAAGAATAATTATAGGAAGGAGAGAGGAAATGGAAACCAATGGGAGACCTGAATCATTATTTCCACTTTGTTACCACATTTACTGGTTCCTTGGGAGGATAAGCTGGAGCTATATTATATAACACATTAATAGCACATAAAAATAAATCTGAGAAGCATTTTCGTGTAATCATGAACAGCATGGACTTTCAAGGAAGACAGTTTGGATCTCAACTCTCCCACTTTCTAACCGTGTGCTCTTTGGTGAGTTATTTAACTTTGCTGAACTTCAGTATCCTCATTAAAAACAAACAAACAGGAATAATTATACCCATCGCTAAAGATCATTATAAAGATTAAACATATATTTTATAAATTTTTGTGAAATCACCCAGTGTTAGCCAACAAACATTGGTTTGTCATAATGATTTTCTGCTGTGGTCTGAAAACCTGTGTTTTCCCATTTTATCTTTAATGGTTATTGGTCAAATAATGATACTAACTGCTGTGGGAAGGGAGTGGTGAATGGCTGGAGGGCATGTGCATGCAAGTTACTTAGGATTAGACAAGGTGGGCCTGATTAGTGGTGTTACTTTCTCTCCATTTGTGACTGACTTTTTTAAAAAAAATTTAATCTTTATTGTATTTTTTTCCATTACCATTTAGTCCCCTTGGACCCCCTCCCCCCAGCAATCACCTCACTGTTTTCCATGTCCATGAGCCCTTTTTCCTTTTGGCTCCGTCCCTCCAACCCCTCACCTCCCCCACACACTAGCTGTCATGCTGCTCTCCATTTACGAGTCTGTCCCCACTTTCCTTGTTAGTTCAGTTTGTTCATTAGATTCCACATATGAGTGAAATCATATGGTGTTTGTCTTTCTCTGACTGGCTTATTTCACTTAGCATAGTGTTCTCCAGGTCCATTCATACTGTTGCAAAGGCTAAAATTTTATAAATTTGTATAGTCAAGCAGTATTCCATTGTATAAATGTCACATAGTTGTTTTATCCACTCATCTACTGATAGACACTTTGGCTGCTTCCATATCTTGGCAATTATGAATAACACTACAGTGAACATGGGGTGATATGGATCCCAGCTCTTGGGATCCGCGGAGCTATGGGTGAGACAAACTCACACAGACTACCAAGTCCAGTGGAGGAAAAGGGATGGCGTGGCTTCTCTCTCAAGGGGCGAGTGCCTCACCCCTTGCCTTGACAGAATTTTATTGGGTTCAATTTGCACAGGAATACAAGTAAAGCTCATCAATCATTGTCAGGCAGAAATGATTAAACAATAGATAACATTCAAAGAACTCTGAGGGCTTATTCTGAGTCAGGGTCAGATAATTAAAGGGCCATGAAACTTTGGGGAACAAACTCACTTCCTGCTTAGACCCTTATCATTTAAATTGAGGGTATTAGCAAAGTACAGTTTCATAGGATTTTATGCATTCTTCTTAGGCCTGATCGCCCTAGGGAACCTGCCCTTTCCAGCACAGGGCCACCTACCTCCAGCATTGTTTCAGGCTTAA
>PVKU01014344.1:0-23710 GCA_004027475.1 Anoura caudifer
CTCCACCCTGCACACCCCCTCCCACCCATATTCCCCCCTTTAGTTCATGTCCATGGGTTATAAGTTCTTTAGCTTCTACATTTCCCACACTATTCTTGCCATCCCCCTATTTTCTACCCACCATCTGTGCTACTTGTTCTATGTACCTTGTCCCCCTCTCTCCTCCTCCCATTCCCCTATTGCTAACCCTCCATGTGATCTCCATTTCTGTGTTTCTGCTCCTGTTGTAGTGGTTTGCTTAGTTGGCTTTTGTTTTAGGTGTGGTTGTTAACACCTGTGAGTTTGCTCTCTTTTTACTGTTCATATTTTTATCTTCTTTTTCTTAGATAAGTCCCTTTAACATTTCACATAATAAGAGCTTGGTGATGATGAACTCCTTGAACTTGACCTTATCTGAGAAGCACTTTATCTGCCCCTCCATTCTAAATGACAGCTTTGCTGGATAGAGCAATCTTGGATGGAGGTCTTTGACTTTTGTGACTTGGAATACCTCTTTCCAGCCCCTTCTTGCCTATAAGTTCTCTTTTGAGAAATCAGCTGACAGTCTGATGGGAACTCCTTTGTAGGTGACTGTCCCCTTATCCCTTGCTGCTTCTAGAATTCTCTCCTTCATTTGAATCTTGGGTAATGTAATTATGATGTTCCTTGGTGTGTTCCTCCTCGGGTCCAACTTCTTTGGGACTCTGAGCTTCCTAGACTTCCTGGAAGACTATTTCCTTTGCCAGATTGGGGAAGTTCTCCTTCATTATTTGTTCAAATAAGTTTTCCATTGGTTGCTCTTCTTCTTCCCCTTCTGGTACCCCTATAATTCGGATGTTGGGACGTTTAAAGATGTCCTGGAGGTTCCTAAGCCTCTCCTCATTTTTTTGAATTCTTGTTTCTTCCTGCTTTTCTGTTTGGTTGTTTCTTTCTTCTGTCTGGTCCACTCCATTGATTTGAGTCCCAGTTTTCCTCCCATCTCTATTGGTTCCCCACGCATTTTTCTTCATTTCACTTATTGTAGCTTTCATTTTTTCATCTAATTTGTGAGCAAAATCAACCAATTCTGTAAGCATCCTGATCACGAAGGCTTTGACTTGTGCATCTGATAGGTTGGCTATCTCTTCATCGCTTAGATAAATTGGCTCTGGGGCTTTAATTTGTTCTCCAGTTTGAGCCATTTTTGTTTCTGGGGTTTTTGTTTGTTTGTTTGTTTGTTGGTTGTCTAGTTGCGGCTGTTACATAGAGAGGGGTGGAGCCTTAGGTGTTTCCCAGGGCGGGGCAGCCCAATCGCTGGGTAGTGATGCTGTATGTGGGGGCGGGGTCCGAGAGGAAACAATGGCACTTCCTCTGCTCACTCTCGGATTCCAGTCTCTTCTTCTGCTTCCCCTTTGCCTGGATTATCTGCACGTGAATGTGGGACCACCCGGTCACCCAGCCGCCTTGCACGGCCTCACTGGATCTGCACAGTTGCCACCCCCTGCCCGGGGTCTTCTAGTCGCCGCCTATGCACCTGGGGGCTGCCAGCCACTGCTGCCTGCGTGCCGGGTCCGCACCTCCACTCTTTCCTGCCGCAAGTCCGCCCCTTTTACCGGTCTGGATGAATGTTTGTTGGACGTCTGAACAGTTCAATTTTCTATCAGTTCTGGTTGTTTTCTTGTTTCTAAATCTTTGTTGTCCTTAATTTTGGTTGTGAGAAGAGGCACAGTGCGTCTGCCTATGCCTCCATCTTGGCTGGAAGTCTATATAATTTGATTTCTGTTTTATGGTCCAAAGTTCTGTTCTCTTCTCCTTTTTATCTCTGGTCATTAGTCACATATATTTGCTCTCCCATGTTTGTTGCATGACAAGTAAATTGCAAGATTTTCAAGAAACAAATTGGTTCAGTGTACATGAGTTATCAAAGTAGCATGACATAGCTTTACAGAAAGTTAAAAATCAACCCAAAAGGATTAGGTACTTACACAATCAGCTAGAAAACAGGAAGACTATGCATCAACATCTAGAAAAACATGCCATAGACAAAGGAAAGAAGAAAAAATAGAGATCTTAGCTGCCAACTAACACATTATGCACTTTGCAAATATTATTTAACTACATCTTTTCATAGCACTCTCAAGCAATCATTATTGAGGAAAATGAATCTCAGAAAATACCATAATTTATTACCTAATGTCATGCAACTACTTCACAGAGATGGAAATCAAATTCAGGTCCTATGTCTCCAAAACTCCATGTTCTTTTTAGCTTATCACACTTTATGGTGACTTCGAATTATTTATATATAGAGAAATCTAGTGCAGTTGTTTATTTGCCTAATTATAATGCCTAAAAACATTATCAAAGAAAATGAAGAGAGTATAATCAATTCAATCAAATCAAGTTGTTTATTATTTTCTCTTGATTTTGCTACCTAAATGGCTAGTGGTTGAAACTGATTGGCTGGTGTAATAAAACTCTTGTTAAAAAGGAAATTATTGCTATCTAATTATGGTATCAAGTTTAAGAATTCTCATACGTATTTCAATTTACTCAGTCTCCAGGGACATGAGTTAACTTTGCATATAAAGAGTCCACTCAAAAATACTGCACATGTCTCATGATGGAATTTCTAATCCTTAGGCTATGATATACTCTATATAAGCACTTATTCTAAGATATACAACAAATAATGCATTAATAAGAATTCTAAAGATCACATATGAGTATTTTTAAAGTTACAAATTAGAGAACATTAAAGATCATGCCGGTACCAGAACCTTTGCTTTGGTTTACATGAGAGGATATTGACAGACAAGTCTTTATGGGTCCCTTGAGTTTCTGCACATCTTATCAGCAGAGGCGCTGACTGCCCCTTGTTCCAGACTATATTTTCAAATGTAGTTGTATAGTGAACAGGCAAGTAAGATTGCAATAACATCTCCATCTAGAGCAAAGGAAAATTCAGCTTACAGTCTGGAGAAGCAGGATTAGTGTCTCCCTCTGGAGTGATAGACAGACTCGTTCCCTGCCCAGCGTAAAGGACTCAGGTTGCCTGAAAACAGGGTTCCTCTCCTGATTCTCATTTATGAATGTAGGTATTACTTGGCCCTTTTCATGCTGTCTTGTGAGAATTATAGCTCAGGGAACCAGCCTAAAAACGTGGTAGACTAACTACTGCTATTATGATGAGTAGTAAGGTGTCCTCTGTCTCTTACCCAGGAGAATGATGTCATTTGCCAACATCCATAAAACTGTGGCAGCTTAACATAACATGCTAGCTGACAACAGAGTAAAGTCTTGCCACTTCACAGTTCTAGACAGAGGAAAGAAAGGTTGATCATAAAAATTATTTTAGAAAATGACAGAAGGCACTTGATAGAGGAAGAATTTTTGGAGAAAGAATAAGCTTAAAATCTTTTCATAGTTTTGCTTAGGTTTACATCTGTGATCCTGGACTAGATATTTCAATTTACCTGGTCTGAAGGTTAACTTCAAAGAGATTCATTATTTAACATGCTGCTATTTGTATTTCAAATATTTTTTGTTTGTTTTCTATTTCAGAGTCAAATTTGGGGGCTAAGTCTAAGTTTATTGACTTAAAAAGTTTCTTTAATGTGCTTTATTTTACTAAAGTTCAAATAGTTTAACCAATCTATCAAAAACCTTACATCTCATGTCCAGTAGAGAAAGCAATACCTATAGTCTAAGTTAGTATTATAGAAAAATATTGCTATCATATTAAAAATATTATCTTCATTTTGTATTTCACATTTCAGTTTTGTATCTATGTATTTGAATTCACTATTTTTTCAGCTGATTTTAAAATTAATTTATTTATAAAAATGTTTCATTACATGTTTGATTTGCAATAGAAATAGCCTGGGAAATCAGATATTCAGTGGAATATAGTTGGCCTATAAAATAATTATAATAAAAATTAAAATTTGCATTATTCAAAACTAATTTTAACATGAAAAAGAATTAAATATTTTGTCTGATGATCTGGACTATCATATTGGGGAGCAGCAAATATGTTTTCTCTGTTTAGATCAGTAGCATATGATGCTAATTGATTTATAGTAGGCTGTCTTTGTGTACTCTCCTAATAAATTTAGGCTAGCAGTTTAGAGAAAAATTCACCCTTTTCTCAGAGAAAAAAAAGCTTCTTAAAATTAGAAAATTACAGATTTAAATATCTAATACCAAGAAGAGCAGATGTTTCCAACCCTAAATTATCTTTCCTCATGCTGACATTTGAAATCCCAACGTATTCATGTGGAATGTTTCATCATTTCCTAACCCTTCGTCTCTGCAGTATTTTTCTGTAGAATGTTCTATGCTGCTCTCTATATAACATAAGACATTAGTGAGTGGGAGAGAAACCTTAGAGAGTGTGAATGTCACTTTTGTGTATTTCTTCACAGTCCTTCATAGGTGCCTGCTACTAAACACACTTAATCAGCAGCCTGATAAATGGTGCATCCACATAATTGGAATAATTGCCAAGGAGAAGAATCAGTGTAGTTCATTTCAATGATTCCAAACAATGGATAAATTGCACACGGAGTCCATTTACATAGCACCCCTGATGTTGTCCGTAGGCCTGAAACAGGTGTGAATTGGTATTTGCCAGCACGAACTTCCCACTGTGTAACCTTTTTTCGGCCTCACGCTGCTTTCCTGTTCTACTACAGCTGCTGAATTAGGTTACCACACTTCAGATGAGGAAGTTACAATCCTTGAAGCTCCGATTCCTCAGCAGCATTGTCACGTGAGCAATACATCAATAATAGAAGCAAGAAGTAGGTATTCTGGAAAGGAGTAATAGAATAATTAGAAGGTGAAAGAGAAAAATGAAATTAAGTCATATTCTTTTTTTTAAGCTCAGAACACTATAATATGAGAATAATGCTTGGGTTTTTTAATAAGAAAAGAATGCCAGAGCATTTACATCGCAATGTAAACATCTCTTGCAAATTATATTAAAATTTGGAGCAGTTTTTCAGAAGTGGAGATAGGTGGCAAAATATCTCTTTCTAATTTCAGGTATCTATAATGTTGCATACATGGGTATGACATTTTGATAATCAAGATGAGTGATTAATTAACACATTTATCTTTTTTCATAATCTGTGCTAATTAAGCATATTTTACTATATATTTTCAGTTTCTTTTAAAACTGAACCCATATGCAAAGTGTCTCTGTCTTCCTACATGTTTGCTTGTTTATCTTGCAAACCTGTTTGCTGAAATCTGTTCATGAGCAACATCGAGACGAGATCTGAGAGTTGGAGTGAGAATGATTAGGACTAATTTCCCTTGGTATTCCTGATGATGTACTTTCTCACCATAAATTTTGGCACCCTTCAAAAGGATATGGGCTTCATGAACTCTAGAAGGGAAGGGTAGGTGGCATGCTAAATATTATCTTATGCAAAGTCCTCGTTTTATAGATGAGGTTTGTAAATCCTAGACAAACTAAAGTTTGTGTTGAGTTCTTTCAGCTGGTTAGTGGTAGAATCATCAGACCTTTCTGGTTCCTTCTCAACACCTTCCCATTCTACTCTAGCCCCATAAAGTAGCTATTTTATCACACACGAAGTAGACCATGTACATTGAAGAGTAAACAGTTGTCGTATTTCAATCTACTGTACTATTTCTACATGCCTTTGCATTCTAAGTTCTCACCCACACAATCATTTTTCTCATCCATTTATGCATTCTCTCAGCAAAACGTATCAGTTCTTGTATTCCAGGCCCAGTAATAAGCCCCAGAGATTCTATGAATTTCTATGTCCCTGCTTTTAGGGATTTTACGGTATGGTGATTGGCCCTAGTACATGGGGAATGATACATTTAATTACCACCCTTCATGACTCTGCTCTGTAGAACATCTCATTTAACCTTCACTACAAACTTCAGAAACAGGTATTATCGACTACATTATACAGATGAGAAAAAAAAGGAGATTTACACCTGCTCAGCCAATAGGGGGCAGAGATAAGCTTTTCACCTACTAACTCCTAATACAAATGCCGTTTCTTTCCCATGCCATTTCTGAAGCACGTAGAAACAGTGCCGCAGATCAATAAATGTGTAATAGTTTCCACTCTTCGATGCCCATTAATATTTTTAAAAGGTGGCTCAAATTTAATATCTATGTACTTCCTAGATTTGTTTATTATAGAAAAATTGGGGTTGTGGAAAATGTATATATTTATCCTGTGAAAATCTAACCTTGCCTATTCAGGAGTGGCAGTGGCCTCCCCTAAGAGGACAGCTGTGGTTTGGCTCAGGACACAGAGCTGAAAAGAAAGGGACAAGAGCCTTCCCTTCCACTTTAATTAATAAACTAAACTTGAATACGGTTCCCTCTCACACCATTCCTTTCCAACTTTAAAACAGCTAAAAAGACACTTCTGAAAATAGAGGTAAAAGGTCACATTTGTGTAGCCTTTCATGTGGGTGTCATGGTCATTCCTCGAAGGGGAGATTTTATGCAGGTGAACAACAAAGGCAACACTGCAAAAGGAATGATCTAATCACAGGTCAGCGTGTAGACCGGAGCAGAAAAAGTGGGAAGTTACATGTACACGACCCAGTTACATATACATGAACATCAGCTATCTGGGGCAGCAAAACCACAAAGTCTCAAGAAGCCACAGCGGACCTCCCAGAACACTGAGCAGGGCGGACGGCTCTGGGGGAAGAACCTGAGGAGCAGGGCCCAGTTGGCCACTTCCGATGAACACTTTGAATGTAAACGTGAAAACAATATTGCCATTTTTAATCTTACAATCCACTAAACAAATATTTAATGAGCATTGCATTACACATGCCACCCCAGGACTAAATTTATGGCCATAGAACACAGCCCATGAAATTACATTTTAATTTCTCTACTTCAAATATTGACACAAAGGTACACTGTATTGGCCTACAACATTTTAATTCTGATCTTTTAATTTTATACTATACTTTTGCTGCACAAAAAAATGTATCCATAGTATTTAAAAAATGAAGCAAAAATTAAAATGTTATATGAAATAAATAGAATTTTCTTGAAAAATATCTAATGTAATGGTATTATTTTTGAACAGATGGTAAATCTTAACTTTTATTTTTGCAATGCACATATTGTTAACACTTGACCTGGTATGTTCCCTTTGGATAATGATTATAACATGATAAAGAGAAGGAAAAAAAACAGCTAAAACTGTTACCCTGTTAGCAGCTAAGATTAATTTGATATAGCAAAGCATTGCTAAATAATCTGGCAAAACATGAGGTATTTTGTATATCTATTTTAAGAACATACACTAGTCATTACAAAGGACAGTGACAAGCAGGTATGTTGCAAATCTCACATTAATTAAAATTCTGTTTAAAAAGCCCAATTAGAATGCAAACGTTTTTCAGTGATTGCAGTCACAAGCTGGGTTTCGGTTTTGTCTGCCAGGTTTCCTATCCCTGTAAGTCCTTCTATCCCTCCATCCCCAGCCTCCACTCCTTTGCATTGAAGTGAACCCAAGCACAGTAGCATTAGTATAATGCGTGAGAACAATGAGGGGAAGAAAAAAAGACTAAAGAAGTAAGTCTAATTACTCTAGTTTCATAGAATAAGCTTTTAAGGCTAAGTTCACACAAGGGCAATTACCCACCTAATTGCTCTAGTTTGAAGCTGGTTTGAAAAGATGTTTTCAGTAATGTGAGGGGACAACATGAAAATTCAGTGTATTGGTTTGATCCCTATTGCCCTTTTTTATTAAAGAAAAACCCCTTGAAGTGTTGAAATGACATTCCTTGAACATACTTCTAATGTACCACAAAGCCTTTCCTGATAGTCTGCAAGCCAATGTGGAATCACATGGAAATCCATGTACTAACCGTACTCTAATCGCTGATCGGTGAGCAGAAAGAATGTCACTAAAAGTATGCAGCCTACATTTGTAAAGACGAATGTGGCAATATAAAATCTAATGAATGTTTTTTTTTTAAATTTGAAACTACTCTTTTATTCTTTTAAGAGTATCTTAAAAAATTATGTCCTAATATAGCCAGTTAGTTTTATAACCCTGGCCTCTTAAACTGCAAGGGCTATGTGTCTGAGTTAGAAGCGATTGATAAAATATCCAATGGGATGCTGTTCTCAGATAATAACTGATGGAAAGGATGTTTCAGAAGGAAGGGTGGGAGGGAGGGAGAGAGGGAGGGAGACAGGGAGGGAGGAAGGGGGGAGGGAGGGAAAATGGCAATTAGACTGAAGGAAAAACTAAACTAAAATGGGGTGGGGAGATGAGTCCTGAAGACATGAAGCCCGTACCTCTGGCAGAGTGCACACTGCTGTGGGTTGGTATCCCTTTCAGGAATTGCTTGGACACGAAGATAGAGAAAAAGATATCAAGAGAATTATTCAAAGCAAGGGTAGATTTAGGGCTAAGGAAATCAAATCACCTAAGACAACCTCCTCATTGTGATAAGAAGGAAATTAAACTTCAGAAAACTGGCCAGAGTCATCTGAAGAAGTAGTAATACAGACTGTTCTCAAATCCGGGTCCCCTGACTGCCTGAAAGGTTAGTCTATTGGATTAAAAAAAAAAGAAAAGAAGTCCCTTCTAACTAGAGTCTACGGTTAGGGATCAGAAGGCAACCAGCAAAACTCTGTATAAAATAGGGTGCCTGGGTCTAGTAAGTCAGGAGGCAAAGCTTACTGAAGGAGAGCTGTAGAAACAATGGTATGAAGAAGGAAAGCAGTGGGAAGATAGTATCAGGCCATTAACAGAGGAGGAGGGTTTATGTCTTGGTCCAACGCTGCTGGGTATTTTGCGCATTCTCTACACCAGAGTACCCGGTGTTCTAGGTGCTTTGCAAGGAGTAAAGGCAGAAAATGTAAAATGTGTTTTTGATTCCACTGTGTTGTGCCGCTGGCCACTTTTCTTCCGATGTGTACCTCTGTGATAAAGAAGAAAAAAGTAAGATAAGCAGACAGACACAATGTGGAAAGAAGTGTGTTGGCTCCTTGTCTTATAAAGCCATATCTTCACAAAGAGTAACTTGAATGATACTTTATGTAATTTAAGAAAAGCAAGAAGGAAAACTTCTATGGTTTTTAATAATTAAGAAATCATGAAAAGGAAATATTATTATGCCGACAATTTTCGTTCGAATTTCACTGTTTTAAACTTTGTGATTATGCTTAACTCTTTCAAATATTAAGGAAAAAGGAGAATTTATTCTCTGTGATTTTATTGATGATTGCTAAGGAAAGGCTGTCTTTTTTAGACCAAGGATGGTAAATAGATGGTATAAATGTTCCTATTTCCTGTTGCTTTCACCCATTTCAGACATCACTGATTAATCACTATATTAGAGTAGTCAATTGATTTTTTGGTAGCTTGTCATTCCTGCTTTAGACCAATTTTGAACAATTTTTTTTTCTAAAGAGTCAGATACTAGATAATTTATGCTTTGTGGTCTGTGAAATCTCTGTTGCAACTACTCAGACCTACTGTTCTAACTCCAAAGCAGCCGCAGACAACACATAAAAGACTTGGCTACTCTTTATTGTAGCCATTCTCAAGTGGAATTGAAGTGATTTGTAATCACTTCAGTTTTAATGTAATGTATTTAATTATAATCTTTTATCACTTAATTTTGAATCATGATGGGGTTTAACAACCAGCCCACAAAATTCCTGAAAATTTATCAATAGGCTCTTGCTATCTGGTATTAGTTAGCTCCTCTCTGTCTATAGACAAAGGCACACATGCAACATTGTGCTAATGTAATTAAGTGGTAAGCATTTATTGTTTCAATTTGTCTAGCATGTTACTGGTATATGAAATATCATATTTCATTAGTATTTTAATAAATTTTCTAACTGGATTTGCAATGACTTGGGCAGATTAACACATGAGAAATATATTAATCATAGTTTTATGCAGGTTGCTGTGGACAAGTTAGCATATGTAAACTTTATTTTGTTAGATTCCAGAAGTTTAGTCATCCCTAAGTTATTCTCAAACATTTCTTTTCCCCCTACAATCTACTTACACCTTAGGCATAGAAAAATTACCCCTTCTGGAAAGGTAAGTTTCTCTACAGAAATATGGCTTCCATCTGCAATCTGAAACTGTACTCAGCCGAGCTAAATATTCTACGAACTATTAGGCATACATTATGACAAAAGAGCAATAGTCATTAAGGTCATCGCTCTGGAGGCTTCCATTTTAACTTCCTTTGGGTTCAACGTAGACAAAAATCTTTTGTTTTACCTACTTTCTTCCTCAGCCCAGAGGCAATGTAAGGGAGGATAAGAAAGAAAACTTCTCCCTAGATTTTTGAAAACTTTAAAATCTAATGATAGAAAAGAGCTGCAGTTTGAAACATGAAAGGTCAAGGCAGCCTACTAGAGACACAGCGAATATATAACTTCTTATGGGAATCTCCGAGGCGTGAGATTATTCTGAGATTTCAATCTCATAGTTAAATAGTAATATATCAAAAAGATGGAGAAAATAGTTGCTTTATAAAATGTTCAGAAGACAGTCATTTAACTCTCACAAAATGTCAGTAGCTTTATTCACAGGCCTTAAACTTAGGAAACTTGAGATATGACTATTTAAGAAAACATCCTTCAAAAATAAACAAACTTCCTTTTAAGAGTAACTTGGAACAAAACATTAAGTGAATCATTTTCACAAAGCAATCATTTGCCTATTTCTAAACCCTGAATGCATCTATACAGAAACAAATTTGTGATCAGATTCATGTATCTGCTAACAAAGAGTTACCTCTTGGGGATATAAAAAATATTTACCAGAGGTTCTGAGAAGTTGGGTCACAGCCTCAAGTGTTCTGGGCCCTAGGCACCCATGACCAATATGACGCTGTTCTCACATCTCTATTGGAGTGTCCAATGCCCTGGCCCACATCTTGGCCTCATCTCTGATTTCAGCCAAATCAGGACACTCCTGTGTAGGTTTTAAGTCACTTTTTTTTTTTTTTAAACTAATAATGTCTTGCCTCAACTGTTGACATCTTACATTTCTGTATCTAACTCTAACCACATGTAAATAGCTTAGAAATGTAGGGAAATTGACAAATGACTCTCAACCAATGGTGAACTCAAACTGATAATAATAATCTCTGCATCCTGTGTCATGCATGGGTGATACTCTAACCTTACAAGCCTTTCCTACATGTCAGCCTCCAGCCTTTGTCATGGACTGGAGGTATGCTGGGTCACCTATACAGCCACCAGCCCTAGAGACAACATAAGGAATAACAGTAAGATAACACAATTGACTATGCTATTCTCTCAACTTTTATTAATGCAGAGTCAATCCAAATCCATAATAGCCCAATAAATAATAACAATCACTCAGAAACAATCAGCAATAATATCACACAAGAGAATTGGGGGATAACAAACCCAAGTCCCAAAAGAGTCCAGACCAAGTCCACATCCAGGAGGCAGCTGGTCAGCATCTTGCAAAGCAGAGTCTAAGGCGGCTTTAGAATCGGTTACGGCAGGGTCCATCCAAGCAGTGGAGCATCTCTGAGCTATCTCAGCTGTCTCGGCTGTCTGTTCAAAGGCCTTTGCTTTCATATTCTTGCATGATGCAATATAGCCTCAGCCTCTGATTAGCCCATGCTGTTTTGTGCCACTTCTATAAGCACATGTTGATTATGCTGTCCTATTGCACATGCTCCAAGAGAGTGGTAATACCCTTCAGATAAGCATATGTTGTTTACCACCTTGTACTGCACATGCTCAAGGGATTGCATCATCCCACATCATTGCTCAACTGCACATACTCTAAACATGACTTCTTAATTGACGGTTCTCCACATCTGGTCTTAGGTGGATAATTCTAAAAGGCATTCTGTACTCTTCTTAGCACAATCTCAAGGCTCCAATTGCCCACACCTGCCATCCTAATGAAGCTTTGCTTCTCTTTCTCTTCTGACATCCACCACAGATCTTGAAAGTTCTATTCTAAATACCACTTGTAAATAAATCAGACTTCCTTTCAGGGGAACTTAAACTGAAACACAATCAAATTATCACACAGGTATGTGTTACACCAAGTTCACATCTAAGAAAATTTGATACTTGCCAGGGGCATCAAAAGACCCCTTAGTTTACTACTGTGCACAATTTTTCTTTATTTACTGTGTAAATAAAGAAAATTTTATTCAGCTACCAGCATGCTGTCCTGAATCTGCCCATTCTTCCACATATGCAACCATCTTCACTTGCCTTTTTAAGGATACACTTTATCCTTCAGAGCTTTTCCGACTATTCTTCCCATCAAAGTTTTTCATGTCTGTGCCCTGGCCCTAGAAACCCATATGTAGAATACAATCTAGATAAAGTGGTAGAATAACAGAAGAGAGAACTGGACCATTGGTACATTCATAAGACCATTTTTATAGTTACTTTCTAAGGACAATGCCTTTTCTTTGTGTCAAACACAAAGGAACCATCCTAGTGGTAGCAATACTATTATACATCTTGTAAAATGTAATCAATCATTTACTCTGGAAATGAAAATGACCCTAAAGATAGTATTGAGACATAATATAAATATAGAAAGCAACAAAAAATATGTTTTAGTTGGCAAGCCGTTTGCTTTTCTATAGGGACACTAGCAGAATAATCTTAATGATCCAGAAGTATGTTCTCTGTCACTGATGCTTCCTTATGTTTATGTTTCCCTTTCTTTGAGAAAATACTGTACATATTCCTACAGTCTACTAAAATATTGCAGTTCTTTATCATTGTTTTTCATGCTTAAGGTATTGAGTCAACTCCGCATACACCAGGCCAAACTCAGAACCCAACAGAGTAGACAGAACTGTGCCGCTCCAATACTGTAACACATCTTGTTGTGAAGAAAGGTTGGGTTTCAATAGGAATTTTTAGAAAGATTCTTATTAAATTCTCATGTACAGACATATGCAGTACAAACATACGCAGGTATGAAGTTTGAACATTTTAAATCTTCCATATAAACCACTGTTTCCTACTTAAATTTGATGAGAGTAAACTATGAATTTTGCTGATTCCAGAGAGAAGAAATCTGAAACATTGACAATGACACACAGCATGGTCAAGGCCACAGGTTACCCACCACTTGTTTCAATGAGATAATAAAGTTGTGAAAGAAATACAGTTCATTGTTTCAGCAAGGAATCAATGGAAATAACAATGACATAAATTATCTTATATTTATTTATTTTTATATGGATAAGTAAAATAAATACTTTCTAAACATTTTTTGTACCTATTTGATGTTATATTTCGATGCTTGTGTGTGCTCTTCTTGTTTATCTAAGGCAGTATTTTCTTATGTTGGACGGTGGTAAACATGTTTTGCGAAAGAAGGCATCCATTTTTTTTCTTCTTGGACCCAAGGCCGAAGTCAATTTTCCCAAAAAAGGAGAAACCAAAATGCATCCTGCCATTTGGGCATATGGGGACCATGTTAAAAGCCATAGAAGATATGAGAAAGAGTCAGAGTAAGTAGGATCAAGTAAGAGTACAGTCAATATCTGGTGGTGAGTAGATGTCTAAGAGTGTGAAAGATAACCAGGACCTTTCATCAGTTTATAACTACTCATAAAATTATAAATGTGCAGAAGTTGAAGACAGGTGATAAAAATTTACCTAATCTATACAATTGACTTTCATGCCAAAAGAGAATTTTTAATAGTAGAGATGGGGAGGGGTGTTTTGGGAAGGGAGAGAATGGCAGAATAAGAGAGAAACTCAGACTGAACAAAATATAGGGACTTAATTTTGAAATTCATAATCAAATCCTGTTGGCTCTGCTTTCATACTCACTTTTTCGTCCCACCAGTTTCTCTTTCCAAAAATGTTAGCCTCCACCTAGTTTTACTGATTTATCACTTACCCTCCTATGGTCTTTTATTTTCATTATAGCCAGAGAAATCTATTTAAAATATAGATTATCAGTTAAAGCAAAAAAAAATGCTAACTTATATTACAAAGTAACCCTTGTCTATAATGTTATAATACACAAAATAATACAAGTTTTGTAACTATTATTGTCACTGTTTAAATTAGATTTATGGAAATAGGTGAGTTCCTCTCCACATGGTCACTTAAGGACACAAGTTCTACATTTCATTTGCTTCATTTCAGTCACAGTACCACATCGAAATTCAAGGGAAGTTGAATATTGGTCAGAATAGTCTCTCAAATCTCCAGAGAAAATGTGTTTGGTTCTCTGCACCCATTTTTACAGTGTCTGCACACTTGGTACCGACAGCCTTAATGGGGAGATGAGCTGCTGAAGCTGCTTTGTCCCAAAGCACTGTTAGTAGAAGTGCCTGGGAGTTTCGGTCAGCTCAGGGCTGCCCCCAGCCAATGACTGACCACTGCAGAAGTTTGAAAGTCCAGATCTCTTACCTCAAAGTGGTACAAACGCTGCAAAGTAATTTATATTCCAGAGCACCCAGAAGGGTCAGGTTGAGGAGATGATTTTACCTGAAATTGCATTCATGTTTAGCTTTTCTACTTTTCTGTCCATCTTATCAGTTTTTTGGTAAATTACTTGCATGTGAATCTGAAGCTCAGACAATCCAAACTAAGATCCTCCTCTTTGTTTGCTCTGCTCCAGACACGCTCATGCCCTTGCTCTCTCTTGAACTTGCCGACATGCCTCAATGTCAGGGACATGTAAGTGCTTTTCTTTCTGCCTGGAATGCTATTTTCTCACATGTCAACATGGTTCACTCCTTTACTTCCTTCATGTTTTTGCTCAAATATCAAGTAATCAAGGAAGTCTTCCATGACTACCTTCTATCCTCAGCCCTGCCAATATATATCTTTTCTCCTTTCTCATCCCATTCTTCGCAGCATTCACCTTCATGTGGCATACTACATATTTATTCAGGCTTGCTGATGGATGGTAATGCACATTGGGACAGAGGCTCCACCTGGAGTACCAACTTCGTCTCCAATCCCTGCCTGCATTCTGGCACCCAATATAGTGCCTTGGTTCATAATAAGCATTAAGCACATATTTTCAAATAAAGTGTACAAATGGATGAATGGCCATGAAAAACTAGCTACAAAGTACACCGTATATAATTTTCATCCTATAATTAAACTTTATGTTGCTTTTCTAATGTCCAAAATTGTTTTAAATTGTGTAAGACTGTGATTGACAAATATCTAGACCAGCTGTGCCCCACTGTCTGTTACAGAAATAATTATCTTAATGGTAGGCAGACATGGTAAACAGCACTTGGTGTAGGATGCTTCTTTAAGCAAGCCTAGATGGGCCTGTCTGGAATATACTGTATAACACATTATGGAATCAAAACCTCTGATAATATTATAAACAACATATGCATACTCTGCCTGAAAGCTGCCAATAATTTCAACACATTTATTGAGAGCACAATACATGGTTAGATGCCTCCTCTTGGAGATTTGTGCTGTTAGTGAATAAAAAGCTAAGTGACATAAATAACCTTTAGAATTAAATTTGTGTACAACAAATGAAAGACAGTAAAACTTTCCCAATAGTTTTATAGGAATGCGCAAGCTTGGAAGGGACAGAGCTGTAAAGATAATGCTGAGGTGGTAAACACATTAATAAATTAAAAGAGAAAGAGAATTAAAGCATGAAATGAAGAGTGAATTTTAAAGGTAACTTGATCAGAACATCAGGAAAGGCAGCTGGCGACAGAAGGCTGCTACAGAGAGGTCTGAAGCCAGACTGTAGCACAGGGTACATATTATCCTTGTCTTTTTTTTTTTTTTTTTTTCCAACCTGAAGAGACAGACACCCTCTGTTGCCAGTTTGGCTGACACTTAGGATCTTTGATAAATGCGTGGCAACTTGCAGTAAGTTGAGTCAAGTCCTTTCTGGAATACACCCTGATACGGAGTCAGGCTGTCTGTGCATTTTGATCCACAATGTGAGCACCTAAGTTTTAATCAGAACAAGAGACTTATGACTGAAAGTCTATCACCATATTGGCGTATCATATTGACTTTCTGATGATGTTCTAAAGCAGTTGAGTAAGAGTGAGAAAATGCCACTGGGTACAAATTGTGGCATCAATTCTCTGCCAGGCTGATCAATCGGATTATACATTACCTCCAGCTACATTCTTAAAATCTTTGGTTTTGCTCTCTCTTCAGTGCACAGCCCACGGCTTAAATAACTGCAGATTCAAATGAATTTTAAAAGAATTGCACAGGCTTTAAATTAAAAAAATGTGTGAACATTGTTGTTTTAAACACTTTTAATTATATACTACTTTAACTCAATAGATTCCATCTCTCCCTCTCTCTCTCCCTCTCTCACTCCCCTAAGTGTAATGATTCCACCACGCTTCCATGTTCATCCTTCAAATGATTTGGAACCACTTTAATCAATGAAAGAGATAATATGTATACATAGATTTTTAGATCCATTAAATTGGATCATCAAAAAAAAAAATCAGAAGTTCTGAATTGCAGATCATCTGCCCTCCGTCTTAACTACCTTTCTCTTAAAGTCATAAGATTTTAAAATCCATTCATTAGTCATCAATGTTGTATAGAGAGAATTAAAAGTGCATCTACTCAAAAAGTCTTCTAGAAGAGTTTAAAACACTGAAGCCTTTTATTCATGAAGTTTTTGGACAAAATAGCAAAGCTCTGACAGTAACCCCAAACATAATGTCACTTACAGAAAATTCAATACATATTAAAGAAATTAATCAAAATTATATAATACAAAAACTTTCAAAACATGTCTTATAATTTTACTCTACATTTTGGGTATTAAGAAAAATCACTTAAGCCATCTTTCACTAGAAAACTTTTAAAAGTGAATAGTTTCAAATTGCTTTAATTACTTAGTATTGGTAAATTCTTATGTCATAATTTAAATGTATATTGTTTAGAATTATAATACTAATGGATTACATTTACTGAATATTTATGATTTATTAAGCAATATGCTAAGCCTTTATTAGCATGTGTTAATTTAATTTATTCTAACAAATACCGAGTAAGTTAGGAGTATTCTCTGTTTTTCAGATCTAGAAACCTAAACCTGAAGAGGTTAAATATGTGTATAGCTGATATGGGAGATTAAACTAACATGGATGATTCTCCTCTCCAAGAAAACTTAAAAAAAAATGGATGAAATAGGGAAAAACCTATTTAAATAAGCAAACAACCACAAAACAAGGTTAAATACATAATTTTCAGAAACTAAAACACAATTTAAATCTTAATATTTAGTGACTCAAAGCTGAAGTCAAAATGGTTCAGTGGAGTGTCAGAGCCAGAGACAGACCTTATAGGTTTTATTCTAAACCTCTAACAGGGAAGAAATCCCTGCCATAAACTGTAGGAACTCAAGCTTCATTTATTTACATTAGGCAGGTAGTTATGAAAAAACTACCATATCCATGAAACAGAAACTAAAAAAAACTTAAAAGGGAAAATAACTTTCAATTTCCTGGGGCCATGAGAATTTTAACAAACACAAGGAGAAATAAAAAACTCTCATGGATTGTCTAAACCCTGTTGCTGTGGGACCCGAATTCACAACAGACACATGTTTCCTAGACACAAAACAAACAACACTGTGAAACATCCCAGAACAGATGCTTTCTAACACAGAGCATACAGCTTTCCCACCAAAAAAAATTTTCACAGGATAAACTCATAAAAGTAAACTACACAAGGAAAAACACATCAGAAAATAAAGTTAAGATAAAGAAATCATAATATTTCAGACCAAGTATAGAACTTAGGGAACAATCAAAATGGCTTTAAAATTAGTGTGGTTGTTATGGATGCTTTTTATTCCACAAAAATTCATGTGGTGAAACCCTAATTCTCAATGTGATGGTATTTGAAAGCGGGATCTTGGGATCTTAGGTTTAGATGAGGTCATGAGGATGGGACTGCATGAAGAGATCACTGTCCTTATACGAAGAGAAAAGAAGAGTAGAGTGTTTCTCTCTCTCTCTCTCTCTTTCTCTCTCTTTCCCTCTCTTTCTCTCTCCCTTCACCATCTGCCATGCAAGGCAATAGTAAAAAAGGTGGTTATCTGTAAGACAGGAAGTGGACTTTCACTATAAACTGAATGTAATTGACTAGCACTTTGACTTTGGACTTCCCAGCCTCAAAAACTGTGAAAAATAAATGCCTCTTATTTAAGCCACCAAGTCCATGGTATTTTGTTATAGCAGCCTGAGCTAAAATAATGATTAATATGTTCAAATCAATAAAAAGTTTTGGAAATTATAAAAAATATAAGACAACATTGAATCAGAATAGAATGCTTTGAGTAAAAAAGATAGTTCATTAGCCTACATAAGCTGCATAACAAAATATTATAAACTGAAGTTTACTTTCCCACAGTACTAAATGCTGGAAGTACAATATCAAGTTGTTAGTATGGTTGATTTCTCATGAGGTTTTTTTCTTCTAATCCTCACCAGAGGATGTGTTTATTGATTTTAGAGAGAGAAGAAGGGACAGAGAGAAACATCGATGTGAGAGAGAAACATCCATCAGTTTTCTCCTGCTTGCACTCTGGCTGGTGATGGAACTCACAACCTATATATGCACCCTGACAGTGGATCAAACCTGTGATCTTTTGGTGTATGGGATGATGCTTCCACCAACTGAGCCACCCTGACAAGGCTCTTGTGAGATTTTGCTTTCCAACTTGCCAACAGAGCCTCTTGCTGTGTGCTCACATGGTGTATTCTCTGTGTGTGCACAATAAGAGAGAGTACTCTCTCTTCTGGTGTCTCTTATAAGAACACCAGCACTATTGGATTAGGGCCACACTCATATGTCCTTATTCAACCTTAGTTACCTCCTTGAAGTCCTGATCTCCAAATATAGTAAAGTTGTGTGTTAGACTCCAACTTAAGAATTTAAGATGAACATCGTTCAGTCCATAACAAAGTTCTTAAAATTAAAAACAAACACATTGAATGAATCTATTAATTGAAAAATAGATTTCAATAAATCATCAACTATGCAGTGCAAAAGGATAAAAGATGGGTAATATAAAAACAAGTTGCTAAAAGACATAATTTACTTTTAAGATTTTGTGTTTTCTTTGAATGTTGTACACTTCCATTGCCATGCGAAATACTTTTCTCAGAAAATCTTCACCTGAGTGTCTCCAGTAATTCCTATGAAAATATATTGGCAAAATTGTAACAAATATCCTGTCTACCAGCCAAAGGAAGGGATGTCTTGAAATTAAACAAGTAAATTTATAGAGATCCATCAAGGTCCATGTCTTACGAGTGAACTAAAACTAGAATAAATACTATTACAAACTTTATCTAATAACACTTAAAAATACACCTCCAAAGGAGTAAGTTAATTAACAAGTTAATTACTTTCCAAAACAATTTCAACAGTCTTGAAAAGGAGGCGATATGATCTAAGCACAAAGTAATGTAATGGTCATGATATACAATATGTAGTTGAAAATTAGGAGATATGAGAGAGGATTCTGGGAATGTGGTGAGTAGAAAGCATCAAAAATCTGTCTCTCCTGCTAGAGACAACAGTTACACTGGCAGAATCTGCCAGAGATTTTTGGAAATCTGCAGTCTCTTGAAGCCTTCAACTTCTAGGGGAAGGCTAGGATGATAAATTAAGATTAAGATTGGTCAATTTTAGCTTTTAGCCCAGCAGCGACTACCCATTCCCACTCCCAACACTGTGAAATGCAACTGTGCACATGTTCTTAGAGATGCTTACACATAGCTTACAGGAGACAAGATATATACCTCTATCTATGTATAGATTTATATCAATATCTATATAGGTTAACTTGATGTACCAACTTGCCCAAGCCTAGATATTTGGTCAAATATAATTCTGGTTATTTCTGTAAAGGTGTTATTAGATGAGATTAACAGTGAAATTAGTGGACTGTGTAGAGCACAGTGCCCTTCCTAATTTGGGTGGGTCTCATAAAATCAGATGAAGACCTAAATAGAACAAAAAGCCTGATCTTCCTACAAGTAAGAGGGCATTCCCCTTGATTAACTACCTTCAGTCTGAAACACTAGCTCTTTCTGGGTCTTGAGCCTGCTGACCTTCAAGTTAAAATTAAACTATTAGTTCTCCTGGATCTCCAGTTTGCTGACTCAGTAGATCTTGAGACATTCCAGGTTCCATGACCACATGAGCCAAACACTTGTAATATCTACATCTATATCTATATTATATCTTTTTAAATCCTCACCCAAAGACATATTTTCATTGATTTAGAGAAGGAGGAAGGGAGAGAGAGAGAAACATTGATGTTAAGAGAAAAACATCCATTACTTACTTCCCATATGTGCCCAGACTGGGAATCGTATGCACCCAGACCAGAAATGTAACCTACAACCTTCCGGTAGCGGGGCAACGCTCCAATCAGCTGTGCCACATCTATGTCTATGTCCATATATATCATCTATATCTACATTTATATCATTTATATGTACATCTATATCATTTATATCTATATCTGCATCTATATGTATCTTTGATCTGTTTCTCTGGAGATTCTTGACTAATATAACAAGGCCATGCCCTCAAATATTAGAAATCTCTCTTCTGATTGCTGAGTGTGGCTTCTGATCAGAGAGGCACAGACACAGGGTTGGACAGCCATTATGCACCCTTCCCCTGACTGTTGCAAGTCACTCCCCTTCAGCTGAAGCAGCCACCATCAGATTCAAAGGTCTCGTGCCTTTGCCCCCTACTTTTTAAAATTTTTTACCCTTTTGGGAACAGCCATTAGAGACTAGGGCATTCAAAAACAACTACATATAAAAGGTCATCTAAGAAAAAAAATACATCTAACACTGTACAGTATGGTGAAACACTAAATGCTGCTCCCCTATCAAAAATGGACAAAGTGTCCACTTCAAGCATTTGTGTCCTACTTAATGCTTGAAAGGTCCAAAAACTGTGAAAGGTCCCAGATTTTACCTAACTTGAAACTAACAATCTTCCACAATTTTATGAATGATAGCAGAAGACATGATCTACTAGGTCTGAGACAAAAATTTTATTTCTCAAAGCACAATAAGCACAATGAGCTTCATAGTCATGTCAATTCCCTTTGAACCCCAAATCCCATGGGTCACATGAGAGTAGCTTAGGTGCATGATTCATATGCAATAGTTTTGCATCACTGTAAGGAACCCCAAGTTTAGGAATTTCTAATGTTTTGAGAGGAGATATAAGTGAACCTGACAAACACTTGCTGAAGAGAAAGATAATCTCCGTTGTTCTGCACTGCTTACTGGAGTAAGAACACCTGCTTTCTGTTCTGGAGAGAGACACTGTCTATACCTTCCAGGGCTTGTCAGCCCATCACTGAAAAGAACAAAGGGGATCAGTGCCTCTGCTCAGAAAATGTGCAGAAACGAGGCAGACATTTGGAAAATTGTCTACCTATGATTCAGCCATCAGCTCTGCAATATCTTAGCTTCTGAACAATTTCCCCAGAGAGACAGATGATGGGCCACAGCTGCTTAATGAGTATATTTGTTTCATTTAATTAAGGCTACTTCAAACAGACTACAAGCAGCAGGATGAGGCCAACTTGGTGTACTATAGTACAGTCATAGCTCCTAGGGTCCTGAACCTAACCCAAGCTCCATAAAATTTCAGTGTCTACTTTAGAAAGGCAGATGGCTTTCTACTTATGTTTCTTTATTGACCTTTCCACTTGGTTTAAGGCATTAATCTGGGCATAGCAGGATGCATTAGCAATTGCACAGACTCTGCCTTGGCCTGAAAGGAGGAAGACTGGGAACATCCTGTCATCTGTAACAACTCTTGCTGATAAGTTGAATCTTCTCTAAATGCTCTCCACAATTAAGGAAGGATCATCAGTCATTCTTCAGCTAAAATCAGATACAACTTTTATACTACTTTTTCAAATCTACCACTCTGACTGTAGAGAAAAACTCCCCCAAGTATATTCATAAATAAGGAAACTGTTATTCCTCTGAGAACCCACCTACCCCTATCACACTATTACCCATCTCAAGTAAACAAGGCCACCCACAGTTTGGAGAAATCTGTGTTGTCATTTGAGACCTGCATGATCTACTGGTGGTGCTTTCTTAAACACTTGAAGCTATTCTATAACCACTACTGAAGTGCAAATGCTGTGTTTTCAAAAGGTCAGTTTATGTCTGGATTATATGCAAGAGGTATAATCCCAGGAGAATAAGAGAGTATTATTGATGCCCCCAAGTGGTACACACACACACACACCCCAAATGTGCTCATTTGGGGAGCACAGGCTGATTGTGGCTCCCTTGGCTGGCTGATCAGTCTTAAAATTCCCACTTCATTTTAAATAATTGAGTCTCTGTCATAGTATTTGAGAGGAGTCAGTCTAATCTATCTTGCTTGTTATACCACCAGCCAGATGGCTTTCATCTGCCTCAACACAAGGTATTGTGTAGGCAAGGAAAATCTGGAGAAGTATCTATGAGTGTTTTGCAAGGAAGTTGTGGGAGTGGAGCCATTGCTGTTGTTGCCAATAGTCACCTTAATAAGTTTAGGAGAAAGGTGATTTGATTTCAATCAGAGTGTTCTGTTGATGAAGAACAAACACAGGAGTCAGTTAGTCTTATAAACATTTGGAATGCTGCATAAAGTTATTTTCCACCATCGGGAGGGCTTCAGGATGATTCTGCATGAGTAAGATCCATAACGCCACTTGCCCCTCACTCAATGCCCAGTTGTTCTACCTCCACAAAACTGGTGTGTCCATTTCGATATTTGTAGTGTCAACATTTCTCTTAACCATCACATACTTACTCCCAGAATTTTTATCGAAAAGATCTGATGCAAGAGGGAGAGGAACATTTTTTTTAATTATATTTTATTGATTATGCTATTACAGTTGTCCCATTTTCCCCCCTTCATTACCCTCCACCCTGCACACCCCTCCCACCCACATTCCCTTTAGTTCATACCCATGTGTCATAAGTTCTTTAGCTTCTACATTTCCCACATTCTTGCCCTATTCTTGCCCTCCCCCTGTCTATTTTCTACCTACCATCTATGCTACTAGTTCTCTGTACCTTGTCCCCCTCTCTCCTCCTCCCACTCCCCTATTGCTAACCCTCCATGTGATCTCTATTTCTGTGTTTCTGCTCCTGTTGTAGTGGTTTGCTTAGCTGGCTTTTGTTTTAGGTCTGGTTGTTAATACCTGTGAGTTTGCTGTCTTTTTACTGTTCATATTTTTTATCTTCTTTTTCCTAGATAAGTCCCTTTAACATTTCATATAATAAGGGCTTGGTGATGATGAACTCCTTGAACTTGACCTTATCTGAGAAGCACTTTATCTTCCTTTCCATTCTAAATGACAGCTTTGCTGGATAGAGCAATCTTGGGTGTGGGTCTTTGATTTTCATGACTTGGAATACCTCTTTCCAGCCTCTTCTTGCCTGTAAGGTCTCTTTTGAGAAATCCACTGACAGTCTGATGAGAACTCCTTTGTAGGTGACTTTCCTCTTATCCCTTGCTGCTTCTAGAATTCTCTCCTTCATTTGAATCTTGGGTAATGTAATTATAATGTGCCTTGGTGTGTTCCTCCTCGGGTCCAACTTCTTTGGGACTCTCTGAGCTTCCTGGACTTCCTGGAAGACTATTTCCTTTGCCAGATTGGGGAAGTTCTCCTTTATTATTTGTTCAAATAAGTTTTCCACTGGT